>JBBPNQ010000208.1:0-25451 GCA_038090975.1 Boletellus pseudochrysenteroides
TACCTCCAAAAGTCAACGTTGGGAGCGAGCTTTCGCGAGACGAAATAGTCGTCTTTGAGGGCGGCATCGTGCAATGCCATGGCAGTGTTGAGGAGAGGATCAGCGCCCGTGCTGCATGAGAAGAACGCCCTGTGGGCAAACGGGTAGAGTAAAGCAGGTCGGAGACGTACACTGCGAAGACTTCATCTGCTACCTTTCTGATGATGAAAGACCGTGGGTCAGACTGTGGGAGAGAAGCCTCAATCGCCTTGTTTTCCCTGGGCAGGTGAGATGGTACACATACGGTCCTGTAAACACGATGCCCAAACCCACTAAGGACCTTTTCGCGGCGCTTCACAGCGGCGAGGAATTCTGGGACATTTTCGGGACTAGGATCCATGCGTTGGCCCTGGTGGTTGTGGGTGACGCTCATGAAATGCTGAGCACACACCTTCCAATAGATATCAACATCCGGATCACGGCTTCGTTCGCGCCTCCGTGAAGCGGGCCACTACATACCAAGCATGTGAGCGGTACAGGCTTTGTGAAGAATGCAACAATACTTACTATAACGAAGCACAGCCCGCTGCAATTGCACTATAGGGATCTGAGAGAGATGATCCGGTCTGAAGGACAGTGGTGCTAGAGGCATTCATCTCGTGATCGGCATGGAGGATGAAGAGGACGTCCAAGGCACGGACGAGGACAGGATGGGGTTTGTATGTGGTCCCGCCGGTCGTCGATGCCGCGTCGCTGTGCGAGAGGTAGTCGAGCTGAAAGAGGAATCTGATGGACAAGCCAACGGGCGTCAGCCTACCGCGTTACACGCCGCAGGGCAGCACATACGACTCTGCATAGCTCATCCCCGTCGGTGGCACCACAAACTCTCTTCCCTGACGCACACGGTAGGCCATTGCGGCGAGGGTTGTGGCTTTCCCTATAATCCTGTAAATCTGCTTGTCCATGTTCCGAAGTGCAGCTGGGTTCCCCTTTGCACCGTTCGTGTAGAGGTTCTGGCCTGGAAAGGGATGCCCACAGGGTGATCAACGTTTCACACCTATGCACACATATCTAGATGATACCTTGCAGAGACGGGTTGGCTTCGCTGTAGTAGGACCCCAAGTACGCAAATGCACTGGTTAGGATGGCCATTGGATGGGCGTCATACCTAAAGGCACGGAAGAATCCGGCTGCCTCTACATGCATCACGCCGTGGTTGAGCACTTCGCGTTGGAAGTAAGAGAGCTGAACCTGGGTGGGGAGGGCGCCATAGATGAGGAGGTATGCACACTCGAGGAAGGAGGACCGGGAAGCGAGCTGTTCGATGGGATAGCCTCTGGGAGGGACGTTGATAAGGTAGAGTATATGCAGTGGGCGACGCACCTGTAGCGCAAGATGCCGTTGTTGCCGTCGATGTAAGTAATGCCACTCTCGATGACGGCGGTATTCAGAAAGCCCCGGTCTGAGACACGTAGGCCGCGTTCCGACTCATCTTCTGGGCGGTCATTTGGGCCGAGCGGGGCGGAAATAGACTTGAAAGCAGAGGCAGAGATAGCGTTGTGCGATATACTAGGACATTCAGAAGAGGTGTCAGCAGAACACGGGGTGGACGCACGGGACGGTGTACTGTTTTCCGGTGCGGTTGTCTGTGACGGTGAGCGACTCGTCGCGTTTCTGAGCGTGTTGGCCCATGGTGTCGACAGTGCAAGCTCCGAGGCGCCGTGTTTAAGTACCCCGGGCTTGGTCGGCTGCGTGATTTCACATGTATGTAATGTACAGTGCAAGGTATCTAAAGCGTCCCGTCTCATGCGCTCCCGTCCGGCTTCGTCGCTCTCGACAGCCATCCTGACAGATACCACGTAAGACAGAGTGCACCGCTGGCATGCAACTTACCGCGCAGTTTCTGATCATGGGCCTTTTGTCTCTCGCGGTCCACAGCCCGCTGACGCGCCAACTCTGCGTCGACCAGTGGCGCTTCTGTGATCATCATTCCGGTTATCGATAGCACTGACCGTCCGAGTAAAATGGATGCATGCCATTGGGGGCAATCTTCTTCGCCTCTGTGAGGACTACTTCGGCTTTCTCAAAGTAACCCAGTTCACCCAATGCCTTGCCCTTCCGGAAGAGCGCCTTGGAGTTGGCCGGGTTCTTTGCAATCGCCTGGGCCGCTCCGGTTGTCAGATCCGCTGACTCGGGGTGGACTCTGCTCACCTTGTCAGCCGTGTCTATAGCGCGTTTCCAGTTTTCTTGTTTGAGATGGCACGCCGACATATTGGCGTAGATCTTCTCGAGCATGAGATCGATCTGTTGGATAGGTGTCCACGGACTGCACGGTTCGATGGCATGACCACGAACCTCTGTTTTCTCTTCTTTGGCACTGGCAGCCTGGTCGACAGCGGACGGGGGTGGGGAAGTGGGGTCGCCTATCCCAAGGGATTTGAGTGCATTTCTGGGTCACATGAGAAACCGCTAGTCAGGGGCTAGACCAGACGTACTTGTCAAGTCCGTGTAGATACATGAGGGCCTACAAAAATCAATGAGATCCTAACATGGAACTGTATATGGTTGGACCTCGTGATACGATCGTAGTGCTGCATTTGTGGCAACTCAGAAAGCCACAACGAGATGAGGACTGTCCTGAGAGGCGCACCAATCTTCAGATCACCCTTCTTGAATGCTGTATCGGCCACATCTTTCTTCTCCTGTGCCGTCTGCAGCTTGGATGCAACCTGGGTCTTCTCTTCTGGCGTCAGCACCACCGCGTTCGCGTCGAGCGGGATCGGTGGGCCTGCGTGACTGGAGGCAGATGCAGATGCAGACATCGCTAAGCCAGCAGGTTTCGAAAGCAAAGGAAACCTAGCCAGCCCAGATCAAAGGAGCAGGGGTCTATTTGTCCATGTTGTTCCTCCTTCCGCTTCCGGATCTGCCCACACTTTGCGCAACGTCGAGGTCGCTTGCACTGAAATCGTTCCCTGATGGCCCTCCTTAGCACTGTCCTTGGTTTCTCGGCCTTTGGCCTCGCGTCACGCTTCGGTCAGCTTGCAATACAAAAGAGAAATCTCATGGACAGTATGTTGTTCTCGAACATCCAGACACCCTACATGTCTGACATGCTTTCCATTCAGACTTGGCTGGACATGCCATTGCAATGGCTGCGTTTGGATATGCGGGCTATTGGGTGCACCACTACGAAGTGCGGACAAACGAGCTTATTGCATGGAAGCGTGCGGAAATACTGGCTAGAGCGGATGCTGAAAGAGAAGCAAGAGCAGTTTGATGTGGGTCGGGTGCCTGTGTTCCAACATGGCGTAGGTGCGTACGTTGCACCTTGGATGTCAGTGGGCCTGACGCGTTGTCCCCGAGAAGAGATTTTATAACACAGCACGATGTTGCGAATTTTAGATTCGGACTACATGGAATATAGGGCTGCCACATCATCAACCGAATGGACGGTTTCAATACGCCGCCTGCTGGCGTCATGCCTGGACGCACGTAGTGCGCCTACTTGGGTAGCACCACTTGTCACAGAGTGATGATCGAAAGGTATGCATCAGGAGACACGGTCTTTCAGGTAATGTGTTCACGGGAGAGGCCTCAACTTCCATTTCACGACCCCTTGCCCTGCACATGCCGAGTGTTGGCGTGCTTATCAGGAAGTCCAGTCCGGAAATGAACGTCGTTGGGTGCGGCACGTTCTAGGGTCGTCTCGTGTCTGATACGCTGGCGATGGACGAGGTCTGAATCGGACCTTGAAAGGACAGTATAAGAGGGGGCTCGCCCGCAGGTCGTCTCGCCGGCCCATTAGAATGAACTATTAAGAAAACCATATAACTCTGTCATCATGCGTTTCCTTCTTCTCCTGCTCGTCCTGAGCTTTGTAGCCACCTCCACGTTCTTTTTCGTAGAAGCCAGAAGGGTGGGTCCGTTGTCGTGCGCTGCACTGTTGCTGACCGTTGTGGACAGCCCCATAGATCCTCCAGAGAGTAGGCAGAAGGGACTTTTGAGCACTAAGTCCCCAGTGTATCATAACGAACCCAAGGTGAGTGTCGTGGGCATGGTACTCGCCAGGGTGCTGATGGCCAGGGCCAGTTTGCTTGTAATAATGTTTGGTGGCTCCGGTGTTGCGATGTCCACGTGTCGTGCCATGTGTTGTCCATGTCTGTTTTTGTCGTAGGCCTTGTTTATAAATCACACGCGCGGGTGATTTCAGCGAGGGAAAGCGTGACATGAGGCGGGAACGTGTACTTATCGCGGAGCTTGAATCTTTTGTCTTCGGAGTTGGAACCCGGGAAGTAAACAGGATATTATGTAATCGTCCGCCCTTTGTTCCCCGACGCGAGCGACGACGACGAACCCAAGCTGCGACTTTCCTTGCTCCGTCACGCTCCGCCCCCCCCGCGACTGGTCACATCTCGGACGTTTATTATTTTATTATTTTTCTCCGTCGTTGCTGCCGCTCTTTGCCTTGTGATGCCCGCG
Source organism: Boletellus pseudochrysenteroides (assembly GCA_038090975.1). NCBI lineage: Eukaryota > Fungi > Basidiomycota > Agaricomycetes > Boletales > Boletaceae > Boletellus > Boletellus pseudochrysenteroides. The sequence continues at coordinate 4,459 of JBBPNQ010000208.1, forward strand.
TCTCTCTCCCCGCTCGCTCTCCTCGTCCCCCGTCCAAACATCGCCCCCCCCGCCTCTGCACCACGCACCCCCAGCCGCAGCCCCGTCGCGTCCCACATCCTGCTTTCTCCCCCCTCCGCCCACCGAAACAGCACCGACTCGTGGAACAGCTCAAATTACGATTTCGATGACCCCCATGCGGTGTGGAAAGAGGACCATGTCAGGCTGCTCTCCAGAGTAGGTCTCACTCTCGCGACATCGTCTGCGCTCGCTCACTTGGTACTCGAGACCCTTGATGCCCTCCCGGCACACCTCATCACGCCCTTCAACGGATTCGTGCCCCCCTCCAATTTACTCGACAAGATTGCCCGTGGTATATCCGCCGCCAAGGGCCCCAACGACTGGCCGCACTCCATTCGCGCAACACGGATCAAACTCCTCGAGCTTGCGCGCCGCAAGGCCCAAGAAGAACGGCGCAGGGCAATGACCAAGGAAGATAAGGCACCGTTGGGCGAGGTAGGGGTGGTTTGTCAGGGTGAATCCCGCAGTGCGAGGACACCCGATCCCTCTGAAGTTCTTCAGTCTCGAACCAACACTCCTATTCACACACGTCGTCCACTCTATCGTCAGTCCAGCATGGACTTCATGGATCCGGACCAATCAGACCGGAGCGAATGCATCGCACGGTATGTGCAACCTCCCTTTTCGTCCCGCTTCGCTATTTGATCTCCGCCGTGATCGTTGACGAATTCTTTGGCGCATATAGTCTCTCAACACGTCTTCAGCGTCATGATCGTGTGTTGCACCATCCTTATCTTCGCCCAGCGCATACACGTCATCGGTCCGAGTACAACAGACCTTCCCCCTCAACTCCTAGTTCGTCCACCCTCACTTCGAATCGGTGTTCCGATGTTCGCAAGTCCACGATCTCGACGACTTCGGCTTCTTCTTCGTTTGGGTCCCCAATGTCAACTTCCGCTCCGCTCCGCCCTTCGTCCCTTCGTCGTGCTTCTACCCTCACTCTAGCAAGCACAAACGAGATACACGTTGACGCTGATGTTGATGTCGAGAACGCCCTGAAGAATGCCGATTTTCGGCGCAGTAGTGGATATCCGTGGGAGAGCATGGACACCAAGGCTGCTGTCAGAGTTAAGCGAGCGCCAGTCCACGACGGAGAAAATGCTGCGCCGTCTGCACCTGGAACGCCTGCTAGCAAACCAAGGAAACCCAAGTCGATACCTGTGACTGCGGTTCCGTCTGAGCGGAGGGCCATTCCCAATGCTTCGGCTGGAGACGTTAGGCCAATGCCTCGGACACCCCCAAACGATTCTCGCGTGCAAGCCTTGGAGAAGGTAACACCGATCCAGACCAGCACACTCACCAAGAAAGTCAGAAAGGGTCACAAACCTCAGCTATCATTTTCCTCTGACGAAGAAGAAAAAATACGCTCCAAAACTGCGAAGAAGATACGCACGCGCGAGCCCTCTTGGTCCACCTCTTTCGCTTCCACGGCGCAGGTGCAGTCGTCATTGCTTCTGTCATCGGCACTTCCAAGGGAGAAAGAAGGCAGCGATTCGGGTCGCAGCACAAGCACCGGCACCAGATCGAAGACGTCCCCGTCCTCGAGTTCCTCGACGGACAACGAACTCTCGACCGCCAGCACAGAAACGGCTGCCACTACCGTTTCTGTCTCTTCTACGTCGTCTCAGGCCAAACATAAATCGCCTAGGAACCCTAATATCTATGTCCAGGTTCCACCACTCACGCAATCGCCAGTGGAGGCAATGAAACCCGCCCGTCGAAATCCCACACGCAATCCATCCATGTTTGGCCACGAGTTGCCTTGTCCGCAGCGCACACCCACGTCCCCCTCGCGCATCCCCGTCTCCTCACCGAAATCATTTTCGCCTCCTGTGAACTCTGCCGCCACTCTGACCAGCGCCTCTTGTACATCGCCCTCGTCTGCGTCCTCGCGCCCGCGTACCCTTCGCCGGGCCGCTCGGCGCATCTCCTTCGGAAGCGCAGCTGCCAACGGCAGCCTGTTCAATCCGATTGAAACCCCACGACGTCAAGATGAGGAAGCACCGGCTCTCGGGAGTGCCTTTCAGCTTGCGTAAGTCTGGTCAGTAGAGCATGAAGTCCTGGGCTCTTCACTACCATCCATCCGTCAATGCTACATATCACTCATCTTTCAATGCTTCCCTTAAATTCACTTGATCTTCGTCCCGTGCTTCATTTTTCAACTCAAGTTCCGTCGTTTGAACTAAAAGCTTTTTCAATCATGCCTGCTCCTATTTCGTTTTTACCACTGCACGCCGTTCACGATCTTTGTTTTACTATCTTTTTTTTGTCTCATTTACTTTCTGGATCCCCGTCATCTCTTCGTTCGTTTTACGTTTTCAATTGTTTCACGACTGTTTACATTCTCCTTTTCTACGATGTACACACCTTCATTTGAGCCTCTCCGTTTTATTCGTCACCCACACCTTGGCCCACTCCGTCTGCGGTCTACTCTCCCCACGCTCCTTCGAATAATGTTGAGGTATGCTTCCCCCTTTCGAACCTTTGACGATCTAAACAAGTTGCATGCACAGATCATTCATTCTTCGCCACACTATCCCGCTCCTTTGTCGTTTTCGTTGCGTGCTGATACTCTTCTTTCTACATTTGCTCGTCATCAACATCTGATTCTATTACTGATGAACGGCCGACTGGGGAAAGCTCAGAGTTTACCTATTTTCAACTGTTCTTCTCATCTTTCGCATCTCCCCTCACCGTCTCAGTGGATTATCTTTTGAACAAGTTCTACTCTCGAAGTCGTTTCATTGACCTACCGCTCCTTCGCCCATTTGCACATTGATCTTTGTGCCTGCTCCACGGTCATTCACACCTTTTTTCTGTCACCCTTGTGGGCGTTGTGGCTACAAACTTGCCTTCCACGTTCATTCCCTCTTCGCTTACCTTTCTGAATCTTTCTCTTCATTCCACTGCTCCTCTTTCGTTCCGCACTGTACAACATGCCTACTCACTTACGCCCGGTCGTTGATCGCCTGTGGCCCCGAGTGAATTTGGAACAGCTCCTACAGTTTAAGGTACAGTATAAACACTGTATCATCAATACTTGTACCATTGGTTGTATCCCTTGTACAATAAGAAAGAAGGTTGCAGAAACCAGAGTAACTCAAGTGTGAAGTCTATGCACATCCTGACCAATGTTTTGGTAAGACATGGGGGATTACCTATGTAGAACTTGTGCTAAGATAGACAACCACAGCTTTACCAAGGGCTGACTACTTTTCACCCACAAGCACTATAATAGCAACAAGTGTCTCTTAATCATGAACAGAAAGACATTGGGGTTTAATTCATTTTTCTTCTTTTTCTTTGATTTTCTCTTTTGTTCTCTTCACAACTTTGTACATGGCATGGCAAGCTACTCTGGGACATGGAATGAAGTGAAGACTACACACACAGCAAGACAGCAAGTTGACAGCATAACAAACAAGATCAGAAGAGCATGACAGCATAAAACACCATGAGAGCATAACAGAAAGCTAGCCCTTAAACAAAATCTGTCTTGATCAGATCACCCAGCTCCATCCAGGCTCCTTCCTCATAGTAGCTGGAAATCAGCTCTCCAATGAGGGACTTGCCTGGACCAGCATACTTGTTGATATAGGCCTTGCTGGTGAAGATGATCATGCCTCTTTTGCATCTAGTAAGCATGACATTCATCCTCCTCTTGTCTTGAAGGAATCCAAGGTCCCTGGATCTGACTAGGGAGATGATGATATAGTCCTCCTCATTGCCTACCCCAAATGCATCAGTACCCAACATGACCACCAGCATATAACATGATTTTTTTTACCTTGGAAGGAGTCCACATTGAAACACTTGTCCCCCCACTGAAGTTCAGCTTTCTTGAGCCCTTCTTCAATCAAGGATCTCTGAGCCTCATAAGGTGTGATGATTCTAAACTTCTTTCCCTGGGCTTGGAAAAGGGTGGAAAGCTGGATGATAGCTTGGCACTCTTCCAAGTTCTGGAAAAAAAAAAAAAAGGTAAGCCAAACATGTCCATGAAATCATGAATAAGGATACTCACCTTCCAACTTTTCTCCTGGGAGACCTGTTGACCTGGTACATTGACAAAGTGGCAAAGAAGAGACTCTGCACTTGCTAAAGAGTGACCTTCACTGGACTTGAGGAGGGGTTCTGATTCTGGATCCTCTGAGGGGTAGACAGTCTGGGCAATAAAATCACCAATCTGAGGTGGCATGCGATCTAAAACAAGATTAATCAACGGACTGCAAAATATCAAAAACTTACACTGAGTGTCAAGAAAGATAAAGGGATTTTTACCAGAGGTGGTATTCTTCTTGGTGAGGTGCTCAAGTTCAAACACACTTTGAAGGTCTTGGATATCATCCTGGCCATGTGGTGGTACTATATGATTTCTGAGAATAGAATCAACTTGGGAAAAGGTAACTCACACTGCATGTTATCACCAATGAAGACAGCTTTTCTGATGGTAGTGAAGTTGGAGAAAAGAGGGATATAGTCTCCAACCTCTATCTGAGAGGCCTCATCAATGACAATAGTGTGAACAGGATTCTTCCTAAAGGCACCCTGCATTCTCAATGCTTCACTAGAAAGCATGCTGAGAGTACAAAGCACAACTTGACAGCCATTAAGTTCAGAGAGCCTTCCAGAAAATTCACTGCTGGTGATGGTGTTGGCCTTGATGGTAGTGTATAGATGCTCATGCCTAGTGGAAAAATAACATTAAGAAAAGTAAACTAGTCACAGAGAACTCACCAAAAAGCATAAAATTCATCAGAAACCAGTAATCTCCATTTAGTCTCTGGCAGGCTAAAGTCAGCCAACTTTTCAGCAATATTCTTGACAGCTACATTGGATTGAGCTACAAGCCAGATGCCAGATTTTCCAGCAGTGACAGCAGTGAGGACATAGGAAGCAATAACTGTTGTCTTGCCTGTGCCAGGAGGGCCTTGAATGATGGTAGTTCTGGAAGAATCAGTCTGATCTAGCATACATCTAATTGCTTTCTTCTGGGAGCTATTGAGAGGACGGGGAATCTTGTCTGGGTTGAATTTAATAGGAGATGGAGCAGGCTGTGACCATTCAGCTGGCCACATAAAATCCTCTCCAGGGCTGAGATAGATCTTGTGGATCCATGGGTTGAAATCAGCACCATCAACACTGATTTTTCCCTGAAGAACCATGAGGATGATCTGGGCTCTTTTAACCTCAGCAGGAGTAGGGTCCTCTCTACCAATGAGGGTAATAGTAGTCACTTGCTTCCCAGCTAATAATCCTTCAGTCTTCAGCTGAGCAGCCCCACTGCCTGCTTCAGCAACCTCAGCAGAAACAGTAAAGGCTCCAACCCCAGCATAGGCAGAGACATGTATATGAGCTTTCTACACATGAAAGTTCAAGTATAAAGGATCTGAAATAATGACAACTGGAAACTCACCTGGTTTTCACCTCTATGGATCTTGTTCTGATAACGATCAGCTTGAGCACGAAGCTGCTTCTTCCCACCATCAAAAGATGTGACAAAGGATCTTGTAACCTCAGATGGCTTTAGCTGACCCTTCTGGAATGAGTCTGCAGTGCTCTTGGAAAGAAATTGGAGGAGCTGAAGGCCTGGATCAGTCAAGAGCAAAACTAAAACAAGATAAAAGAGGTTACAGTATCAGGAAGTTTAATGGTATCAATGGGCAGTACATGAGAGAGTCTATCCTCCATGGAAGCTAGCTGAGAGATGTAATGGGCAACCCAAGCACGTTGCACGAGAGGTGTGGCAGTGGCACCGTTGGCAACATCATTAGGATCTTCGCAAATGAAATTGTTGAACATGCGCGTGATGTTGCCCTCGTTCAACTTGACCTTGTCGGCCGTAGCAAATTTGATTGTGGCGCGCGGCGCGCGAGTTGTGGGTGGACCCGCGGACTGAAGATCGATCGCCTGTTTGATTCGGAGATCGTGGTTCTGCCACAGCGCAAGCGCAAGCGAACCCATGTCAAACGCGTAGACGAACCCGCAGGTGCGACCCAAGACGTGATCGCGGAGGTAATCACGCCCTGGGGTGGTCAAAGAGGGGTTCGAGGAATTACCACGTCCGTTGTTCTTGTCACCAGTAAAATCGATGAGAATAACGGTGGTTTCGTCGGCGATGGCGAGGACCTGGAGGGTCCCGTTGGGCAAGAACGCGCCAGACAAACCAAGAGGACGGGCTTCGTTGCGCTCGACGAGGGTGCGTAGATCAGCGTGGTCTTCGTTTAAGCTAGACATCTTAAACAGGATGACATCCAGCCTGCCGTCGTTGCCGGCGTCAACGAGATTCTGATAAATGACACGAGTAGAGGAAAGCATATGAGATGATTTCTTTGAAGTAAAAGGACGATACAGATGGAAGCGGGGAGGAAAGATGCAGGGAGGGTGGCTCAAAGAACAACCTGGCCGGAGCCTCATGTCCAATCGATGCACATGAAGAAGCTCCGTCATCACACAGCCCCATCTTTATTCAACATCCTAGTTCCCAAATTGCCACCGGAGTGCCGTACTGCGGCCACGAACGCTGTCCCGCCCTTGGTCCAAGTCGTTGGCTCACAAGCTCGTATTCGTATTGGAGCAGTCTATCAAACTGATATTCGGCCATGACAGAACCCGACTAGATTCTATGCAAACAACTACATTCTACCGCCAAATTTGAAGGTGTCTTCCGTTAATCCAGTTCTGCTCACCGATAGAAGCAGCTAGCTTGCCTACCAGGGTATCCGACGCTTCGCCAAAGAGAAAGGCTCGACTGGAGCAGATGACCATGCTTTCTCTACACCGGGTCAGCATCACGTTGGTGCGACGCTGGTTTTGCAGGAACCCCGGCTTGTTGGAACGCACAACGGAGACAATGATGTGGTCGTCTTCGTTCCCTAAGAGTAAAAGTCATTGTCTGTCGGCGACGCTTGTTCTTGGGAACAAACCTTGGAATGAATCGACGTTGAAGACCTTGTCCTCCCACGGCAAGTCTTCTAATTTGAGGCTGTTTTCAATGAGGGACCTCTGGGCATCGTAGGGGGTAACGATACGGAAGCTCGTTGATGCATATAACCGAACGAGTTTCACAACAACACGAACTTCTTCACGATTCTTATTGGGAACGTTAGAAAGCCGTTGAAGTAAGAAGAACGATCGTCTTACAATCCAACTACGACCCATTTTAGCTTCTCGACCTTGGTTCACGTCGATAAAGCGACATGCTCTCGAGGTGGTGGAGGAATGGCAAGTTTGAAGTTTGCCGTCATAGACGTTTCGTGAAATGAAAGCACCGATGATATGCGGCATGCGATCTGGACACTGCCATCAGCACAGGGATGGAGCGATCAAAGTGGGTGACAAACATTGTGTGTCAAGGAACGATGCTCCGAGTCGTTTCCGCAGATGCGAAATTTCAAAAACGCTGCGAAGCTCCGGTATTTCTTCTCGACCATAAGGCGGCACTGAAGTAGACGTCAGCTGCGACATATGTGCTAATAGAAAAAGGTCACATTGCTTGTCGTCACCAATGAAAACAAGCTTCGACAGTGTTGAGTGGAACTGGTGGAGGATTGGGAGATAATCCCCGCATTCAATTTGGCTAGCTTCGTCCACTATTATCGTTTCTACTGGGACGATTCGCAGGAATACGTCGATGCTGGGATTGGAGAACATGCTCAATGTGCACAAAATTACTTTGCAATCAAGCAGTAACCTGCTTGCTTCGACGACAGACATTTTGAATCTATCCGATCGAATTAGACGCGGTTCCAGCTCCTCGTATAGGTGTTCGTGCCTATGATACTTCAGAACAAAACTTCGCACGAGGCGAGATGACGCACCAATCAAAATGAAAGTCTTTGGATACAAGGAGTTTGAACCCATAGAAACGCTCTTTAATGAGCTTTTCAGCGATGTTCTTGACTGCGACGTTTGATTGGGCAGCAATCCAAATATTATGACTAGATTTAGCGTGGTCGTGGCTTATGACAGAAGCTGCGATGACCGTCGTTTTTCCCGTTCCAGGAGGACCTTGAACCATGACAATTCGATCATCGTCCTTATCCGACAGAATCCTCTGCACGGCGGCATGCTGAGAGGGATTGAGGTCACGGGGAAAATTCACAGGAAGTACACGCCTCTGCCCTTTCAATTTGGGCCACCCTGGTCGTTCCTTGGGAAGCCACAAGGCCTGGAAGAACGGGTTCGAGACGATATTCGTCCTATGTTGTAGGGTCTTGAGTATGATATCCATACGAGTGGATTCGGCAAAAGTGGGATCATCTTTTCCAATAGTCGTGACGGAGATGACTTTGTCGCCTTTAACAGGTTGATTGACATTGATGCGAGCACTCCGACCAGCAACTTTGCGGGTTCGGCCAGTGACCTGGCTCGTAGAGCCTTTGCCCTGTATTTCGATTTGAATGACCTATACAACAGTCACATCGGGCTGTGCACACAAGGTAGAACGTCAACAAACCTGGTTTTTCGACGGTTTGATGCGGGTGGAAAAACGGTCACATAAGAGGTTAATAGTACCTTTCTTCACAGTGAACTGATCTTTGACGTCGTTTTTGGCGGTGATCGGTTTCAGAGATTCCAAACGCTCTGTATGTCGGGAAATGCTTGTCAAGGCAACCAAATGCTAGTTTTTTTTTTTAGCAGCGCGTTAGAATGGTGACGCTGAGACGAACCATACCTCTTTCGAGAAGGCCTTCGTATCAATCCTAGGGAGAGAGGCAAAACGCGACGACATGTGAGGTAGGGTCGCTGCTCTACAGGCGGCCCATGCCTTCAACGCCACATTGGCTGTGGCACTCATTGTCGGCGACTCCGAAGCGCTGAAAAACAGTAATTGTACATTCTGCTTATCCAGCTTCAGTTCTCCGCCCATCGCGTCCATCAACGCCTGCAGGGAATGCCTGCCACCGGCGGACACTGATATCATATCCACTGCACCATTGATGCGGATAGATAGGTCCAGATACAAGGCAACAGCGAGCTGGTCCATCCTGAAAGCGTACTTTTGAAAATTGGGGTTGAGGAGAAGATGATCTTGGATGAGACTCCTGCTTCTGGCAATGCGTTGTTGTTTCGCGCCCCGAGGGATGTGGCGTGCAGTCCTGGATATGTTCACCACGAGGGCGCACGAAAGGGTGGAGAGAGCAATTGAAGAGAGTTGACAATTGCTCGCATAGGTGGCGGAAATGCCGAGAACGCGGTCTGAGAGTGCAGCATCCAACAAAGGTTGGAGATGCTGCACGCTCACAGCATCGTCGTTGCATTTCACGACTGCGATAGTCGTAGGATCATTGACGAATAGATTCTGAGAGATTGTGAACGACATATTCTGAAGGATGGATGAGACGGGAGAGGCGTACGGGCAAGAATAGTGCGTCTCTCTTTTATTGCATTCAGGGCTAACAAGCGGTCGGCCTGGACTTGTGTGAATAAAGAAGGGATTCGGTGTGCTCATGGCACAGCAAGTACTGGAAGTAAAGTCGCCACAGAATCTGAACAAGCGATTGTCATCCTGCGCCGCTGCGCCAAGAGATCCGCACAATGTGACTCTGACCGTACTTTTGCTTTCAAGGCGAGGTTGATATGGTGACCCGTTCAGACGTACAAAACGAGTCGCGCCATTTCGATGCATCGTCACGTGCCAGCGGGACACAGTCCGCAGACTCTCGCACACAAACACCCACACAGGAGAACATGGCAACTCCCGTCATTGTCGGTCTTGGCGCAGTGACGGCCGCACTGGTGGGTAGACACCTTATGCGAAGTGGTGTCATTGGAAAGGGAGCGGCAGATCAATGGGTCAAGGGAGGGTTCAAAGCTAAAATGGATCGCAAGGAGGCCATTGCAATCCTCGGGTTAAAGTACGTCGTTCGTCCGGTCGTCTCGGTTCCTCATTTATGTCTGCTTGCAGAGACGGGCCTATGCTCCGTAACAGACTCAAGGATGCGCACCGTCACATCATGTTGTCCAACCACCCCGACCGAGGCGGTTCGCCTTACCTCGCAAGTAAAATTAACGAGGCGAAGGATCTGCTTGAGAAGACTGACGGGAAGCGGTAACAATTCACGATATCTTTTTATTCTGGTGAGTAGCTGGAACTTTACGAGTCCGTTTTGTGTCACTCAGTCGCTTTCCAAGTTTCAGTCATGTACCATACAGCACTATCACCCACTATTGCATTAGAATACTATTCGCCACTCTCTCAGGTCACTGAGTCGTCGAGCTCTCTTCACGCGTTGCTGACTAATCTTCACTGACTTTATATTTACCCCCATCAGCTCACATCTCTTGATCATCGACCTACCCTTGCACGATGAGTACGGTGGAGTTTGACCCATCACTACTTGGAACGAAGGATCAGTAAGGTTTCTCGCTTACTCTTCCCACGACACCGGAGCATGACCACGCCACCCGGCCAGTTGGGATCAACGCTACTCGGAGGAACTCGCCCACTTTCACGAAAGCGGACTCGAAGGCGAGGTGTGGTACGTGACCAGCCTCACGCCTTGTCACTCTCCCGCATGCCACCAGGTTCGGTGAGGAACCCGTGGAGAACATGGTCGCGTGGGCCTCGATACACGTCCCTCCGGCAGCGTGCCCCAACGTTCTTGACGTAGGCACGGGAAACGGTCATCTTCTCTTTGCCTTGGTTGAAGCCGGTTATGACGCGTCGCGGTTGACGGGAATTGACTTCAGCCAGGGCTCCGTGGACCTGTCTACTGCTATCGCCAAGCAGCGGGACGAGGACGACGCGGAGCATACGAACGAAAACGTCACATTTGCAGTATGTGCCTTTTTGGACCCGGCGTCGTCGGTGCCACCGCCTGGGCGGGAGAGGACCAGTGATGGCGTTTGGGATCTCATCTTGGACAAGGGCACTTATGACGCTATTTCGCTCATGGACAAGGATGAGCAAGGAGTTGCGCCGCTTGAGGGGTATGTCCCGCAGGTTATAAAGTTACTTCGACCAGGTGGTTATTTCCTCATCACCTGTGAGTGACTCTCCCGATTGTCGGCCACAAATTTACCGCCCATATAGCGTGTAACTTCACTGAGGAGGAGCTGACACAAAAGATCGCAATACAGGGGAGCGGCCTTGAATACATGTTCGTGCAACCAAGTCCACCAGGTTCGGATAATGCCTGACACTTTGACAAGGGGCAGCACTCCGTACAAAAGGTTCACGTTTGGAGGACAAAGCGGAAGTTCATATGCGACTGTTGCGTTCCAAAAGTCTCCTGGTTGAAGTCACTTTCTGCGTGGACCAAAAGGACACTGGAGCTCGAAAGTACACTACTTTTGGTAATCTACCGAGGGTGTTAACTTTAACTTAGAGCCTTGGGACCTCGTTCATCCCTGTCTGCAGTGTCTCTTTTGCTACAGCACACGCCCACCCGACTGATCCCACCTCTCCTTTGAACGCGTTCGAGAGGAAGAATATTAGTCCAAGACTCAGGTTTTCGATTTTGGTCGCCTTGATAAAGATCTCTTCGACCGCTCCTCGATTGCGCGACGCTTGTTCGTTGGCGTCGTCGGCAAGGACGGGTGATGAAGCCTGACTCGCAGCAAAGATCTGTACGAAGAACTCTCGGAGGAATTTCCGAGCTTGTGGTTTAAGAACGGTAAAATCGACAGGCTGCGTGTGGGCAGATGAGTAAAAAAGCTCTAGAAGCAACCATTGTCTCAAGGTCACCTTCAAAATAGTGATGGAGCAGCAGTCTTTTGCAATCCACCACCCATAAGCCTTGGCCATGTTCTTGATTCGCGACGAGGAGATAGTCTTGAGCTGAAACCGACCGTCATCGTCGCCTTTGATGTTCTTGATGACCTCTGCGCCACCCACGCTCGTTTCGCCCAGGTCCCGAAGAAAATCCCACAGGCAGAATTGAAGCGTAATTTTATAGGCGTGTGACCTTTGACAGAGCTGCTGGCAAACAAGGGCGTAGTACGGGTTGTACGACTTTTCCTAAAGCACGACATTGAACCAATTGTGCAGGGCTTTGGGGAAAAGCGAAGCGACGCACGTTACCACAGCAATGAAGGGCGACACGAACGATCTCGCGCTGTTGCACCTCCGACAGATTAAGTTGTGCCAGTCGTTCGCAGGCATCCAGATAGTCCTAGGTCATTCCAACGTTAAAAAGGTTCGCCCAGTATGAGAGGGGGGTACCACGTACGTCGCTGCTCATCAAAACGACAAAGATGCTCCGCCGGATATCCGTGTTCATGCCCTGTTTCCGAGCAAGTTTAACGAGAGCTGTGTTGTTGATGTCCTCTGCATCGACCCCGTTCTGCTTTGCGGAGGTGTCGCGCTGCTGGTCGACGAGAGGGTCACCTCCCCACGCGGCGCCGACTAGCCACCATTTGCCCTTTATCTCCGCCGAACGAAGGTCACTTAATGATACCCGAAGTGGCTCGTGCGCTTGAACTGACAACGGGTTCGCGTCATTTGGAAAAACAACTACCAGTATGATGGGGCTCACCGTGATGTTTCTTGCCAAGACCGAACAAGAACTTCTTCATACGTTCTACGGCATCACCGCCCTGATGTTGTGTCGCGCTTTTCTTAATCTTGTTGTTTTTAAGATTAGCGAGCGTCTCGATCATAAACTTGGTGCGCGAGCTGGTGGGCGTGTCAAAGAGTGATCGTCACCGGCGGAAAAGGGACATCACCTCAAGTGATCACCCTGATTTGCGATGCTCGATTGTGCTAGTGTAACAATATCCTTTAACGCTGAAGGATCGTCTTGCCGAAGTTGCTGCCCAGAATCTGTCGACGTGAATACGTAAGGAAAAGACTCGATATCTCTACTTACTGCGCAGAATCTTCAACAGTAACTCGACTCGGAACTCTGAGAGTGTTTTGCCAAGTAGATCCTTGATAATATCATACAAAAGAATGCAAGAGATGACTTGGAAATTGTACAGCTCTGATAAGAGGACGATCAGATTGGCGCATTCTTTTCCCCGCTCTTCGGAATGTGAGATGGCATCGGAAACGTCGGTTTCGTAATCTCGCAGATGATGTTCGTAGGCTGACACGACGTTCTGGACGACAAAGGCGGCTAGAATGAAGAGCTAGGTTTAGTACGCGAGAAATTCAACGATGACTGTCCATACCAAACTCGACGCCAATCAGTCTGTGCAGGCTGGAGATAAACGCTGCATGCAAGACGACAAACGAATCAAGGAGCATTGCATGAGAAGATATGCCGTCGATCATCAAGGTAGTCAAGGTGGACGTTACGTCTGTACGATCGTTAGTAGGGTGTAGCTCAGTGAAACGGATGCGAACCATGCCGGCGAGAGTTGCGATATACCTCCTCTATAGCATCCAGCACTGTTGACATGTTTTGTTCGCTCATTCTAAACACGCAGGATGAAACACGCAGGACATGGATTTGCCCACCTGACTTACCGGTTGATCAGGCCTTTGAGCTGACGGGTGAGCTTTGCAATGTCCTCTCCTTGACTTGTTCCGGATTCTTTCCTCAGACCGGGCGGGATGTATCGTCCTGTAAACATGTCATTACCATTGCACTAGCCTGCGATGCGATACATACCCGACGGTCGTATCTCGGACTCTCTGGTGACTGTATCCACAGTAGCTTGATCATATTGGGGTAGCTGGCTATCACTCGCACCAAAACCGGTCCATTCATCACTATCCTCCAATTCTTCAGCCTCGACTTTGTCGTCGTCGTCGTCTATCGGGCTACTTTCGCTGGGGTTGTCTGATACTTGAATCACATCAAAAGACTCTCCATCATCAAATATATGCCGAGTGTCCAGATCTTCCGAAGGGGGTAGGTCCGAGTCGGCGTCCGAGTGATTAGGCACATCGAGGAGTGAGACCTCGAGCCCACTGGCAAAGTCGAGCAAATCTGAAGGACACGCTTTATTACGACCGTCTCACACATTCCAAAAACATGTACCTACCATCCAATCCGTCGGCCTCGTCCCCTTTCCTGCGCTTCCGTCCGTTTGCATATCCTAGCTTGGATTCCAGATACGCGATGTATGCGTCCTCTTCAGCTTCTTCCCGGGTCCGAGGGATACGAGACGCAAGCTGTGGAGCCTTGCGAGTCGACTGGGAAGCGAGCTTCTCAAGCGCTGTCGGCTTCGATTTGGACGCGTCAGAAAGCTCTGGGGGGGCGCACGCCCGCGCCGCGCGGCTCTCTTTCAGAAGGGGAGGCACGATCGAGCGTTGGACCCCGTCCATATGATGGGCCGTTTTCCTGCGCTTAGAGCCAGGGTGATCGAGGTGATCGTCCTCGGTCTTGCACTTGCTAGCCGAGAAATGGTCCGCCCTGCGCCTTTTGCGATCTAGCCTCTCTTGCTTCCGGGCATCCTTGCGAGAAGAGTGGGGTTTAGTGCCCTTGTTGCGATGGAGGTTTTCTTGGCTGACTCTTGAGTGGGGTACTATGAAGGGCGTTTTTTTGGATACATACCAGAAGAGGTTTCGCGGTCGATGTGTTCCAGGATGGACTTTGGGAGGCTGGGGCTTTTCGTGTTCATACTCGCGTCGCTCAGACCGTGTCCACTTGCCATAAAGAGGACCTATTTTGCGGGTAGCCTGCATGCACACACCACGCGCGCGCAGCGTCTCGGAGCTTGGTCTCAACCATTAAGGCCGCCGTCACTTCCTGTGCAATCAGGGCCATGGCATACGCGAGCCTCGAGGTGATTCGCGCTGCAGCCCTATTGTATTCACCGGGCAAGTTCCATCTACTCTCCGTTCGATGATCCTTTCCGATGCATTTTCAGCATTCCCGTGTCAGTGGGGGTATCTAGAAAGTGGAGAGTCGAGTACACGGTGTCATAACAAAACAAGACATAGTAACACCCAACAACAGTCCATTGAATAAGTAACAAATGATAGGATCGGCATGATGCAAGGTCCATGGCCGCTGGCGTGGCGTGGCGTGGCATGAATAAAGTACAGTGACAATGAGACAAAACAAGAGTTGATGGTATGGCAGGCTTTGAACGGGCAGCTTCTTTTTTTCCGTGACGCGGATCAAGATGTGGTCCAGGATTACCGTTGGTCGAGCATGTCCACCGCTGACTCCAGGATGACCTTTGGTCGGAGTAACAATCGCCGCTCAACACTCTCTTCTCGCGATGCCGACGGTTCCGTAGTCGCTTTGCGTGTCGAACATCGGAGACCCAACTCGGTCGTGCAAAGCACCGCACCTCTGGGCGTTCCATAGTCCTCGAACGCGTCCATCATCTCCTGAGCGTCAAACGTCCGCCCGCTATCTGCTCCGACGATCTCAAAGTTTGTTGACATGATCTCCTCTTTGATGATTCGCGCTACCCTGCATGCGGATTTGGAGATGCACTTGACTTGGTTGCCGAAGCGGGTCCGGAACGCCTCGCGAGAGGACGGATTGGACTGCGGACTGGTGCTCCCGCAAATGAAGAAGAGATCGAGTGCCCAACGGAAGATCGTTTCTGTCATTTCGTTGACAGCGTAATCACCCAACTCGGGGTGGAGCTGCTGGATATGCTTGTGGGCCAACGCTCTCCACCGGGACGATGTAGGCTGTGGCTCTGGCATGTCGTGTCAGTTACGGAAGTGGCGCGATCGGAATGAAACTGCGCACCGGACTGGAACATGTGGGTGTACAGCTGCGTGAGCGTAATATTTGCTTTCGATTGATAGCCGATGCAGAACGATGAAAGGGCCCGAGAGATGCAGTACGAGATACAGCCCTGCAAAGCAATCTGCACTAGCATCGGATCCTGGGAATGGTCACGAGCGGCCAGGGTGCGTGTGAGAGATGGGCCCAGTCGCGAGGAAACCTCGTTTCGGGTCTGCGACATCTTGGGATGAGTGGGACGCTGTTTTGCAAAGGTACAGAGCTCGACGGCGGAGGCGGCGAATTGCAGGATCTCGGAATTCAAGTCCTGGACGGCCTGGATGACTTGTGCGCCTGACCACAGGTCAGTCTTGGTGAGGAACATCTCCACGCTCTTTGCCTGCGCGTGCTCCTCCTCTGAAAGGGTGGACACGTTGTCGGCGGGCGTGTTACCGGTGCGCCGGTGAGCGCCGCTCGCCTGAGAGGTCGTCTCGACATCGTGGTCAGAGCAGTCTGCGCTGAGGCGAATCTGGTAGGAGAGCCGGGACTGTGAGGAATTGGATCGGTGGCGGGCTATGTCTTGGCTACTACGCCGTCGATCCAGAGTCACGGAGGGCGGACGTTGGCGGTCGGCTATGAGCCTGTCTCTGTCCTTTCTGAGTGTGTCGACCTCGACCTCGCGTGCCCTGAGCAGCTCTCTGGTGTCCTTGAGGGTCTTCTCGAGCAGCTTGCACCGCTCCTCTAGTCGTGCGAGTTCGATGTGGGAGCGGTGGAGTTCGGATTTGGCGGTGTCGTGTTCGCGTCGCATG
This sequence comes from Boletellus pseudochrysenteroides, assembly GCA_038090975.1. NCBI lineage: Eukaryota > Fungi > Basidiomycota > Agaricomycetes > Boletales > Boletaceae > Boletellus > Boletellus pseudochrysenteroides. The sequence continues at coordinate 20,909 of JBBPNQ010000208.1, forward strand.
GTGTAGAGCGTGTAGGCAGCAGCGGAGGCACCGATGGAACGGCAAGAGCATGCACGGGGACAGTGGGAGCGCTGTGCGGCATGCAACTGGACGCGGAGGTCGGCGCACTCCCTCTGGAGTCTGTGGACGGGGTCGGGGACGGGGTCGAGGTCGCGGGGGGTGAGGGGGAGGTGGTCGGGGTCGGGGTCGGAGACGTCGGAGGGGGGCGGGGCGCGGAAGGGGAAGGCGGGGCTGCGGAGGGCGAAGAACTCGACGGTGGTCTCGTAGAGGTCTCTGAGATGGAGGTTCGCGACAGGGAGCATTGCAACGGCCTGGCCAGACGGATAAAAGCAGACACGGCGACGATAATCACTGATCAGAGCGATCTCCCTGAGGCGGGTCGCTAGCGAGGCCGCTGGGCAGATTTAAGGCCCACGGACTCACCGCACTCAAAATAGAGGGCTTGCGTGTCTCCTCGTGCCTCGAGGCCGCCTCGTGCACGCCCTGTTCGCTTTTGGTGCCCTCTGATCCGATCTCTCCATGTCAGACCATGACCAAGTCCACCTCTGATATGCGCAAGCCCTACACAGGGCCCGCGCGCTCCCTCGTCCTCGCCTTCGACGTCGGGACCACCTTTAGCGGCGTATCCTACGCCATCCTCGAGCCCGGCGAAATACCCAAGATACACGGCGTGACTCGGTATGTCCCTTCTCTCCTCCCCCGTGTCTACCCATCGCCCAGGGCAGATTTCCCGGCCAAGAGCACGTCGCAGGGAACAGCAAGATCCCGTCCATTCTCTACTATGACAGAGACGGGGCCGTCATGTGTGCCGGTGCAGAGGCAGACAACACGTCCGTCATCTCCCAAGCAGAAGACGAGTGTTGGATCAAAGCAGAACTGTACGTCGCATCACCTCTCTCACACCTCGTCCGTCGACCCCCTCGCCAGTTTCAAGCTTCGTCTCCGGCCCAAGTCCATGAAACTCAACATGAACGGAATGCGCCTCAGCGCCCTTCCCCGCCACAAATCCCCCGTGCACGTCTTTGGCGACTTTCTCAGCTACTTGTTTCTCTGCACCCGCAGCTTCATCATCGACACCCATGCAAATGGCAAAGCCTTGTGGCAGGCCGTCGAGCACACGATCGAGTTCGTTCTGAGCCATCCAAACGGGTGGGAAGGCGCACAGCAAACCAAGATGCGTCGTGCGGCGGTCTACGGCGGCCTGATATCCGACACGGACGAGGGACGCGCGCGGATCCGGTTCGTCACGGAAGGCGAAGCGAGTCTTCACGCGTGCGTCCAGAGCGGACTCGCCGCTGACGTCCTCTCGGTGCGTACCCTTTGTACCCAAATGGCTCTGGGATCCGTTTATTCCCTTTGCCCTAGAATCCCTCGAGGCACGGCTTCCTGGTGGCTGATGCTGGCGGCGGCACACTCGATATCAGTTCCTATGCCGTGCGCGGCACGAATCCCCTCGTGATCGAGGAAGTCGCCCCACCCGATTGTCAGTCCATTGCTCGCTCGGAAGCACCGTGACTAAGTACGCCCGACAGGTATATTCGCAGGATCGGTCTTTGTGAGTCGAAGGGCGAGAGAGTTCCTTGCGGGTATGGTGGTCCATTGCTTGTCTTTGGCGGCGCTCACATCGCGCCAGAGAAGCTCAAGAGCTCCAAATATGGAAGCTCCGACTCTGTCGACCACATCACCAAACGATTTGATGAAACGACGAAACGACTCTTCCGCGATAAGAATGACATCCAATGGATCCCATTTGGTTCGCCGCTTGACAAGGATCTGGCTGTAGGTATCCGAGGTGGATCCCTCAAGCTCACGGGGTATGTCACTTCCCTCCCGAGTACTGCAGCTGTCTCACTTCACATCAACTTAGTGCGGAGGTAGCGGAGCTGTTTGAGCCATCTATCCAGGCTGCCGTCACGTCAATCAAGGCTCAGGTCGTGGCGTCCCAGGGCATGATCAAGGTAGGTACTTCCACATGCGCATTGGAGCTGCCCGTCTTCATTCTCGTCAGTCCGTGTGGTTGGTGGGAGGATTCGCTGCCAGCCCTTGGCTTTTCGCCCAACTCCAGGAGCGCCTTACGCCCATGAAGATCACCGTTAGCCGACCTGACAATCAAACGTGAATCTCTCTCATTGGTTCTGCGTTCTGATCGGTGAGCGTGCTGCTTAATGCGTTTCCATTTTAGGTCAAAGGCTGTAGCGGATGGAGCCCTTGGCTTCTACTGTGACCACCATGTCTCGGCAAGGGTGTCCAGGTTCATGTATGGCGTGGAATATCTGCGGGAGTTTGATCCTAATGATCCTGAACACGTTGCACGGAAGGGGCGGCTCTGCGAGCTCCCTTCAGGGCCCCAGCTTCTCCCAGACGCGTTCGATTGCATTCTCGCGAGGGTCAGGGTCTCCCGTTCCACTGCTTCCTTCCCCTATTTATTGTCTATCCCAGGGTGTGAAAGTGAAAGAATCGACCGTCTTCACACGCAAATATTGCACCGAACTGACAAATCTTTCCACTCTGTCCGTGTTTGAAGTGGAGATATGGTGTTATCGCGGCGGCGATATGATTCCCCCGTGGATCCTTCGGCACCATGGTATGTTCTAGACGAATGTCGTCCGTCCCACGGCTAACTTTTACCCCTTAGAGGAGTACTCGACCCTTTGCGTTGTCCGTGCGGATCTGTCGCCACTCAGCGGAAGCGCAGAACCAAAGACAGGGAGGAACGGCAAGACTTACTGGACCATCGTCTTCAGCGTCGAGATCCATTTTGGTCTGACAGAGTTCAAAGCACGGATAAAATGGAATGACAACGTTCGTGCACCTCGCACTTCATGAGCATCTGGTTGATCGTTTCATCCTACAGGGAACCACCAAGTAGTAAGTTTGCCAGCGGAACGCGGCAAGTTCCTTTTGGACTAATGAGTTGGTTTTTCACAGCGGCCCAGCGTCCATCGTGTACAGCGAAAGTGGACATCGTGCCGACGAAGACGAGACCGATGCCTACTCTGAAGACGACTTTGGCCCCTCTCGCTCTGCGTCGCGTGCCCCGTCGCGTGCCCCGTCTCGTCCCGCCTCTGTCGCTCCCTCCCGCACCCATTCTCAGGACTCGTCTGTCGGATCTGGGGCCAAGACACCACTGGGGTCGGGACGACTCGATGCGGCGTTCATGGACGCAGTCAGCCACAGTCGTTCCATCTCTTCATCCCAATCCACACATTCTCGTTCTCAGTCCTATCACCAGCCCCAGCTGCAACCGCCCCCACAACCACAACCACAACCACAACCACAGCTACAACCGCCAATTCCACAATCGCAACCGCAACCGCAGCCTCAGCCTCAGTCCCACGCGCAACAATACCAACAATCCATCTACACGGAACGCACCCGGGAGTATGAGCAGCGTGAGCGCGTCGTCTCCAGCTCTGCTTCGCGCGTGTCCTCGTCTGTCACCCACGTCGAGCGCGACCGAAAGGTCTCTGCGGCGTCAAAGCTGTCGAGTGCGTACACGTCCCAGTCTCGCACGGAATCGGAAAAGGAGCGGCGGGCGACAGTTGAGAGAGAGCGGGTGGCAGCGGAGAGAGACAGGGTTGAGAAGGAAAGAGTGGTGGTTGAACGAGAGCGGCTCGAGAGAGAGCGGGCGGCGGTGGAGAGAGACAGGGCTGAGAGGGAGAGAGTGGTGGCTGAACGAGAGAGGCTCGAGAGAGAGAGGGCCGAGCGCGAGCGCGAGAAGGCTGAGAGGATTGAAAGGGACAGGATTGAAAGGGACAGGATCGAGAGAGAAAATGCCGAGAGAGAGTGGAGAGAACAGGCCGCGAGAGAACAGGCTGCGAGAGAGCAGGCCGAAAGAGAACAGGCCGAGCGCGAAAGGCTCGCGGCTGCAGCTGCCCCTCCCACACAAAAGAGCAGAGGGAAAGGAAAGGCATCCAAGAACGCGAGCAAACTAAACTCGCCCATCGACTTTGCCGACACGGCGGTCGGCAAGAGTCCGGGACAGCTCGCCCAGACGCTCACATCCACATGGGGATCCCAATCCAAGGCAGCCACCCCCGCTGCGTCCCCTTTCCCCTTGTCAGCGCGATCTGTCGAACCGACGACGCCTCGAAGCGAATTCCCGGTACCGCGCGAACTTGAACCGACGACCCCAGCCCTGGGCGATGCGCCTACAAGCATGTTCTTCACGGACCCCCTTGTAGATGCAACTCAGGAGCCACTCTTTGTCCCATCTGGAGGGCTGGCCCTAGATATGCCCCAACCACGACAGATTGTTAATCCTGAAGACCCGCCTGCTGGGCACACTCCAGCCGACACCGTTCCACCTGAACTGCTCGTTGCCGAGGCGTCTGCCGGAGAGGTGAGCACCACCACAGAGTTCGTCGAGACGAAGTTCGAGCAGACGGACGCGTCCGCGAGCTGGGGGGCGTTTGAGAGCGTAGAAGTCGCCGAGGGCGATGCAGGCGCGGGCGTGTTTGGCGTATCCGAGAGCTCGGACGCGTCCGCGACGCAATTCCAGAGCGAGAGCACGCAGTCGTATGGCGGATGGGGCGGCGACTGG
>JBBPNQ010000209.1:0-25430 GCA_038090975.1 Boletellus pseudochrysenteroides
TACGTGGACAGGGATGACCAAACAGATTGAGGAGTATACGGCGCGGTGCGACCGCTGCGCAAGAATGAAACCCTCAAACAAGGCACCCCCGGGCCTGTTGCAACCCCTTCCCATACCCCAGGGTCCCTGGGAAGATATTTCAGCAGATTTTGTCACGGATTTCCCAACCGTTGACGGCAAGGACTCAATACTGGTGGTAGTAGATCGGTTTTCCAAATCAGTCGAAATCATTCCCACCACAAAAACCGTGACGGCCTTGGGAACGGCCCAATTATACCGAGACCACGTTTGGAAGCACCACGGACTTCCTAAAACAATTGTATCAGATCGCGGCCCACAGTTCGCCACAGAAGTCATGAAAGAACTGGCACGGGTCCTTAAAATAGACCTGAAAATGTCCACCACGTATCATCCCCAAACGGATGGACAAACCGAGCGTATGAATCGGGAGATCTCAACGTACCTTCGCCTTTTCTGCGCTGAAAGACAAGAAGACTGGCCACAGTGGCTCGCCCTGGCCCAGTTTGCAATCAACAACCGGGTAGCCGGATCTACCAACATATCCCCTTTCTCCTTGACCCATTCATACACCCCCCGAATGGGCATTGAACCCACAAAAGGAAAGGCACCGGCTGCTAGCGCCTTTGCCTCCGACTTCGCCACGGCCTTTGACCAGGCCAAAACATCAATGAAAAAGGCACAGGACGCCATGAAACAGCAAGCCGACAAGCGACGATCGGCACCACACGATTATTCTATTGGCCAGCAAGTCTGGCTATCAACATCTAATTTAAGACTACCACGGGCTTCCAAGAAGCTTACAGAAAGGTGGCTGGGCCCCTACGTCATCACGGACTTAGTCGGGAGCAACGCGGTCAAACTCCGGTTGCCGTCTTCTATGAAGATACATCCCGTCATTAATATATCACGAATCAAACCCTATCGGGAGACATTGCCGGGACAACCCCTTGTCGCCCCTGGGCCCCTCGTCGTTACGGACGAAGGCGATATGGAATTTGAAGTAGATTATTTAGTTGACTCACGCCTGAAACGAAATCGGGTGGAGTTCCTGGTTCACTGGAAGGGGTACGACGACTCCGACCGTACGTGGGAACCAGAATCTAATTTATCACACGCAAAGGAGGCAATAACGGACTTCTACACCTCACACCCCTCGGCCCCTCGGCATTTACGAATGACGACCGAAGCCTTCTTTTCTTTATTTAACCACTATGAACCGATGCCCGCGGAACGCGACGTCTTCTCTCGCCTGGAAGTCGAGTCTTAGACGGGGGGTGGTGTTACGAACGCACTCCTACGAGCCCCTATCGTAACCTTCGCGGACATCTTATCTCAAACATCTATCTTATCTTTTGGACTTAGAACATTTTCTTCGACGACCATCACATGACTGGTCACGTGACCTAGCCTAGGCCTATGATATCACTATGACATCACGCCTCATTCTTTTAATCCCCGTTCCTTCTCTTCCATTACGCATAGCCATGAACAGCCTCATTAATCTCCGCCGTAGTCTAGAACGATCTAGCCTACGCGCGCACGGACCAGGTAGTCAATATGTACAAACACATGTATTAGTATAAATATCTGAATCCCATCGCCCCAAGAACTCTAGTCAAGTTCTTGTGGGAATTCCCGCTAGCACTCTTGTCCCACTCTCCTCACAAGTTCATTCGTCGGTGGCCCTAGTCCTGTACAGGATCTAGCGGTCGCTTACACTTTGTCGATTCAAGTCTACGCTTGAGCTCACCAGGTCCAAGCGTAACACACTGCACATCATCGCGCAAGCCAAGGACTACTCCACTTACATAACTCCTGATTCTCATCGGATAACACAGGAAGAATTTGAATGGGCCCTAGCTATGAATGTAGCTACGGAGGGAGTAGATCCTAATGATCTTGTATATGATCCTATTTCCAATGAATACCTTTTCTTTTGCGTCAGAGCAAATACACTCCAGGGTGATTCCACAGAATCAATCTTCAACCAGTCTCATTGGATGATTGATAGTGGTTGTACTGATCATTTATCACCATTCATAGATGGCTTTGTTCATCTTGGTCCTCATATTCAGCAAGCTTCTGTTGCCAATGGATCTACAGTATCCATGCATGGACCTGGAACAGTACTACTACAACAAGATGACCTCTCTTTTGACGCTCCTATCTTAACTCAGAAAGAAGTTTGGTTCACCCCTGACTCAAAACATCGCCTTCTCTCTGTCTCTCAAATGACATGCCACAGCTTTCACTGTGAGATTAATAATCAAGGATCGTTCTTCTGGAACAAGAAAGGATGCATGGCAATACAGGCTACTGCTTTATCCCCTGCAAACAATCTCCATTGGTTTCAGTCAAAACATATTACTCCCATGGTGAAACTTGTTACCTCTCTTGCAGATGATCGTTCTTATCAGCTCTGGCATCAATGTTTTGGTCACACATTTTGTAATGCTCTTCATCAAGCCTTGACCAATCTATCAGGTGTTCCTCCTTTCTCTCTACCTTCTGCTCTTCCTCCTTGCCAAGATTGCCAGATTGGTAAGATGCCCGATCGCTCTTTCTCATCCTCAACTAAGCAGGCTTCTCATCCTCTTGCTCTGGTTCACACAGATCTTGTTGGTCCTTTTCTAGTTGAACCACATTCATGTGCACAGTTCATTCTCATGTTTATAGATGACTTTTCCAGATATGCCTTACTCTCCTTCTTGCGGGTCAAGTCGGATTGTGCACAGCATTTCCATAATATGGTTACTTGGTTCAAGACCTTTACCGGTCACATGCTCACCTCCATATGTTCGGATTATGGTGGGAAATACATGGGAAATGAATTTCAGTCATTCCTTACTTCCCATGGTGTTACCCACCAGACTTCTGTTCCCCACAAACCACAACAGAACGGTTGTGCTGAGAGATTCAATAGAACCATATTAGAAAAGGCAGAAGCAATGTGCCATCATGCCTGCCTTCCTAAAGTGTTTTGGCAAGATGCTGTAGAGACATCTGTGCATCTGTACAATAGACAGCCTATACGTTGTCATAACTGGAAAACTCCCATAGAGTTATTTAATGGGAAGAAACCAGACGCCTCTTACTTTCAAGTATTTGGATGTTGAGCATATGTTTTCATTCCTCCTGAATCATGGCTGGACAAATTGTCTCCCAAATCAGAGGAAATGACATTCATAGGATACAAACCCAACATGAAAGGTTGGAGATTTTGGTCACGATCAAAGCATTGAGTTGTGATTGAAACTAATGCTACCTTTGATGAGAACTTCTTCCCACATTGTTCCAAGGATCAAGAAGATGGACCTGCTCCTATTCCAATAGAAGATCTAGACCATCAATTGGGTGAGGATCTAATTGAACCTCATTCATACAGTGACACTTGATCACAGGTACCAGAACCTGATCAAGCTGTTTATGTTCCTATACCTCTTCCAAATCAAAATGATCAACCTAATCCAAATCAAAATGATCAACCTAATCCAAATCAACCATTGGATCCACCGGATACTCCCGGATCATCTGGACCATGGTTTCCACCATATACACCTCCTAGACAAATGTCACCCCTAGATTTCAGAGATAGTCCTGTTCATTCAGAAAGGACTTTATTCTCTCCACTATGACCTGGTGTGAGAAGACCTACTCCAGAAACTAGAGAATGTCCAGATTTGGATGATATGCATCAGCATAAAAGATATCTTGTCTCAAACTCTCCTCCTTCACCATCTGATGATAATCAATGGTGGGTACCAGCACCAATGTGAGCAAATTGGATGCCTCCCAGACAATAATCTGGAGAATCATTACCTGAGTTTTGTGCTCATCCTCATCAATATCATCCTTTACAAGATGATAGATCTAACTATAGACCTCCTGTTGCACAACGAAGATCAAATTGTGCACCTCAACCACAATTTTTACCTGATAATGCCTATGGTGATCATCCACCAGTGCAAATTCAGAGGGATATAGATCAAGGACTTGAAACAATTCAGGAGGAGATAGAATCTCCAAACATGGAAGTTGTATCTGAATCTTCTGATCAGGAACCAACTAATAAACAAGATAATCTAGGAGAAATGTACAGCAATAAGTGGTTATTCCATCACTTTGCAGTTGCTGTAGATCATGGTGATTGGACTGTACCAAAGCAATACCGAGATATAGCTAAGCTACCTCAAGATCAACAAAAAGCATGGTACAATGCTACTAAAAAAGAGATGAAATCTTTAAAAGACCAAAAGGTCTGGGATATTGTCACTTTACCCAAAGGTTGTCAACCTGTCCAAGGGAGATGGGTATTTGCCATACGATCTGGCAATCGTGTAAAAGCTTGCTTTATTGTGAAAGGCTTCACATGTTACGAACGCACTCCTAGAGCCCCTATCGTAACCTTTGCGGACATCTTATCTTTGCATCTATCTTATCTTTTGGAATTAGAACTTTTCTTCGACAACTATCACATGACTGGTCATGTGACCTGGTCTAGGCCTATGATGTCACTATGACATCACGCCTCACTCTTTTAATCTCCGTTCTCTTCTCTTCCATTATACACAGCCTCGCATAGCCACCTTAATCTCCACTACAGTCTAGAACGTTCTAGCCCGTACACACATGGACCATTACCACAATATGTACAAACACATGTATAGTATATAGTCTTGAATCCCATCGCCCCAAGAACTCTAGTCAAGTTCTTGTGGGATTTCCCACTAGTACTCTTGTCCCACTCTCCTCACAAGTTCTTTCGTCGGTGGCCCTAGTCCTGTACAGGATCTAGTGGTCGCTTACATCACACAGATCTTCAGAATAGATTATGAAGAAACCTTTTCACCTGTTGCAAGATTTGAAACAGTTCAACTAATTCTTGCACTGGCAGCACTTAACAATTGGGAAATTGAAGCACTAGACATTAAAACTGCTTTTCTCTTTGGAAAATTAGATGAAGAAATCTATATGGTGCAACCAGAAGGTTTCATAATTCCAGGCCAGGAATCAAAGGTCTGTCAACTACACAAGGCAATCTATGGTCTCAAGCAAGCAGCTCTTCAATGGAACAAGCTGCTTCACAAAAGCCTTGTTGACTTCAGCTTCAAGAGATGCACTTCTGATTCTGGTGTTTATGTTAAGTTTATTGGCAAAGACATTATTATAATTGTTATCTACATGACGATGCTCTTTTCATTGGTAGTAACAGGGGACTTGTTCTTTCTCACAAAAAACAGTTCATGAAGAAATGGGAATCTCACGATCTAGGCAAAGCAAAAGAATATCTTGGCATGCAGATTACGAGAAATCGTAAATCCAGAACCCTTATCCCTGATCAAATCAAATATGCCTCTAAAGTTGTTAAGCATTTTGGCCAAGAGAACTGCAAAGATACTTCTGTCCCACTTCCTACTGGATACATTCCACATCCTAATGATGGGAAAGAGAATCCTTCTCTGCAAAGTTGTTATCAATCAGTCATTGGATCCTTGCTATATATTATGCTCAGAACCAGACCAGACATTGCATATGCTGTAATAAAGATGTCACAGTTCTCCTCCAATCCTACAGAAGAACATATGCAGAAGGCCATGCAGATAGTATGCTATCTTTCTCATTCTGAGAATCTCTGCATAAAGTATTCTGCTCCTGCAACTGAATCTGGACTTATTGCCTATTCAGACACTGATTGGGCAGGAGATGTTGAAACATCTCATTCAACTAAAGGCTATGCAATATTTCTTGCTAATGGAATAGTCTCCTGGCTTTCCAGACAACAGAAACGTGTTTGACTATCATCCACAGAAGCAGAATATTGTGGTATGACTGAATGTGCTAAACAATTACAGTGGATTACTAATCTCTTCGGAGAAATTAAAATTCCACTTTCACCCATTTCTATGTGCATAGATAATCAAGGAGCTATTTTCTTAGCCTCCAATCCAGCACAAGAAGATCAAACAAAACACGTTCACATTCCCAATCATTATATTCACAAAGCTGTAGAGTTTGGTGAAGTAGAACTTTTCTATGTCACCACTAATACTCAATTCACAGATGTCTTTACCAAGAACTTAGGGAAACTTAAGTTTCTTGAAGGTAGGAAAATGCTTACACTTATTCCATTCCCAACATGAACAGTGAGGAGAAGTGTTGAGAATATAGATATCACATCTATATTAGCCCCTATCAGATCTGATATTTCTTAATATTATTTTATCCAATCCAGACCTTTAGTCTAGACTTTGGCTGACACTATTCATGTTAGTAATGATCTAGACTTATGATGTCATAGCACGCCATACCTAGAGTTCTATATGCTATTGGTTAGTTACTTAGAACTCTTACTTAACATTCTAGAATGTTCCTATCTATGGTCACTTTTGTACATAGATACAAACAATACTCTTATGTATAAAAGATGATCAGTTTAGTGATCATCTAATCTAACGAGTTATCTCTCTATTCATTCTACCTGAGTCTCTCAGAGATCCAACATCTACCTCTTGATCTTACCAGTCTTGTTCATCATCCAGGTGAGTATTCCCACCTGAGGTTTATTCCTTTGTCCCTTTGCATTTGGGTTATCTCCCGAAAAGAAACAATCTAGAAGATTAAGTAAGAGGTCTAAATAACTAACCAATAGCATATAGAACTCTAGATATGGTGTGCTGTGACATCATGATGGTACAATCATGACATCAGTATGACATTATAAATCTAGATCATTACTAACATGAATAGTGTCAGCCAAAGTCCAGACTAAAGGTCTGGATCAGATAAAATAAAATAATACCAAGAAATATCTGATCCAATAGGGGCTAATATAGATCATCATCTATATTCTCAACAGTAAGCCTAACTGGTGCATTTCACTAATCATAAGACCTAATCATTTTCCCTCATGATGTTGAGTGCCATGCATTTCACTAATCTAGACAAATGTTATCGGCCATGCTACATAAGACCCAATCATTTTCCTTCATGATGCTGAATGCTTGGCCCAACAGAGAGAAACTTAGACACCATTTGCCATGCCTGTCGAACATAGGCCCATCCGACGAGTCATGGCGAGAGGTCTCCAAGGGTCTCTTGACCGGAAGGAAAATGGCCGCACATTTCGCACGTCGCATCGGTGGGTGTCAAAATGACAACTGCATTATAATGCTTTGGGAATTTTGTCAAAGAAGGAGTTGGATTGCAATCGTCACGGGGTACTGTGCATGAGACGAAAGACAATCAAATGTCATATGATTTATTTGCCTTTCATCTATTTTCTGTACCAATGAGCATTTATCACGATTGGAACATACACGTGATGCGGGAGTTTGCCACCTTTGCCAAATCCTGTACGCAGCACTTGACAACACACTTGTAAATTGCACATCAGACCAAGTATATCATGGCTTACGGTAAAGATTCAACCCTGTTTAATCATGAATGCGAGCTGATTACTTCTGTCGTACCATGGCAATCAGACCGCGGGGGTAAGTTTGACTGTAGCGACTTCTGGTTCTCGATCACTAAATACACAAAACCTGTCAGGAAACCATGACCTGACCTCATTCCGGTAGATCTGCACTCTCTTCTCAGCGACACCTTTTGATCACACGCACACAGAGCAGAAAAAGGTGATGTTTTTGACCAAAAGAGTTGTCCTAGAGATTGAGCCTCTATAGAAGACAAGTCCAAGTCGGAGCAGACATTTGAAGTTAGGATCGCCTCCGCTTCCACCACGATGCGAGAGGATTTAGAAAGAACCGCGAGGGAAACAAATATGTACGCGTAAGTCTTTTATTTTTTCCGACGCATAAAGAAAGGTATAAAACCACGAAGTGATAAAATTCTCGGCTTACTGGACCAACTCGAGAAGCTGCATCTTCGCAAACATGCCGGGTTTCAAAGTATAAAAGAGCACTCAAACATGGACAAGGTCATTTCCTAGTGTCAATCTGGGCGGTGATTTTGACAGGATAGCACAGGAAAAGTTCGATGGCTTATTTTCAGCCTATTCTTCCCTTCTTAACGAGCTTGCACCTTGGCGCATGCAGGTAATTCAAACGGGAGAAGAATTGAGTGAGTCCTCTTGTTCAGGCATATGTACAAAAACTGTATATACGACCCCCTGTTGATTAGCCCAGGCTCAATCAGTCCGCATGCGAAAGTCACGCAAGAACACGATGGATGCAGCAAAACGCCGTCTAGACGAGGGTCGAGAGAAACAGCAGGTGTGTTCTGTTAACGCAGCTTGTCGAAAAGTATAGTGATCGCGGAAGCTCGCCATGGATGCCTCCGAGTTGATGAGGTACTATAAGGCTCTGATAACGGCTGCATGACAGCCCCTCGAAGGGTAGTACGTTTATTTGGTTATCTCAATCCTGAACGTTCTACTGCTTGCGGGATCGCGAATACTGGCATGCTATTGCTAATTCTACCCCCATGTATGCGCTAGACTACATGAACGAACCTTGGGTGAGCCAAATCCGCAATTATGGATGACTACTAAGCGAGCGGAAGCTGAACTCGACAATATTGGAATTTTACTGAGGATACTCACAAGTTCGCTTTCAAAGTGCCTTATGTTGTCGTGTCGCGTTTGTGTCGAGCTTACTTTCGGTCGTAGGCTCAAATACTCCGACATGAACACCCTCAGAATAAGGTTCCAACGTCTCATGGTCGGTATGTCGAGAGCAGTTGCATCATCCTGCAAAATTAAACTGCAGCATTTCACAATTTTTGTGTGATCCATTACTCACCCGCAAAGTATGCCAAACGCTAGGGAACGGATATGGAATCACGTGAAGGACGTTCACACCCTTTTGGAGGAATGGTACGTGATCGTCGACTATGTATCCATGGCTGAGCTCGTTTCTCCGACGAGGTAGGAAAAAGCTTTGGAAAGTTGCGGCGCCTTCCGAACTCATGAGCACACCAGACTCATACAGCCGTCGCTCCGCGGCAGCCAGTGAATCGAACAGCCACGCGGTATCAGTAAAATACGAACGGATCTGCGGGTTGGGTGCTCCCAGGAGGTCCAAGAGAATAAGGTGCTCGATTCCAGCTAGTTCCGTCATTGAATGACTGATTAGTCGCCGTTTCGAATGGGGAGCTATATACGTCGTCGCCCATTTCTCGGATAAATGCCTACATTAACTAGCGCTTGAGCAATACAAAACAGTATCAGTGTTACAGACCAATTCACCTTGCACCATAGATTGAATCTGCGTCTGTCCATTCCTTGAATGCTTCTTCACCGTCAAAGAATATGAACTGTAGCGTAGTGTCGGCGAGGTCCTCATCTTCCTCTTGTCCGTCTAGGAGCCGTTGCTCCCGGTCATCCAGGAGCGAATTTAGAACCTCGGCGAGGTCAAGCATCATCGCACATGGAGCTGCTGAGTCTGTGGCACCTACAAACTAGAAGCCATCAGCGACATAGAGTGTGCATCAGCTCTGCAGAATGCACCTGATTTTCCGGATATGAAGAGAAGAATTTGCTATCATAGTGAGCAGAAACAATGATTCTTCGCAGGGCTGTTGGATTTTTCGTGGCAATGACGTTGGTGAAAGACCGTTGACCGAATGGCGTATATTCTGTGAAGCTATCGTCTTCGACATGCCAGTTCAGGGCTCTCAACGCAGTGGTAATGTGTTGGCGAACAAAAGTACTGTTTTCACTTCCAGCTATCGGCCCGGGCATTAAAAGATATGCGTCAACGAACAAAATGCATAACGCACCAGGACGAGGAATCAGGAGCTTTGACAGGTGAGAGTCCGGATTTTGTGTGTCAATATTCTTGACTGGGTCTACAGAATTCGCCAAAGCAAGTATTTGCTCAGTGGACAGATGGGTCAGGTCCCTCTGGCCAAGTCTCGAGAGCTGGCTTGACTGGGTTATCCATGATAGAACGGCAAAGACACTGAGTCTGGCAAAGTGAAAGTCAACCTTCATAAGCCTACCTCGGATATGAAACGGTTGTCGTGTGAAGATGTCCACCACAAACTCAGCTGCTACGTAGTTTGCTGCTAAGCACAACAGACACTATTGGTGCCCTCTTGGACAGGCTCATCATGACTATCTTTGGGCTTTGGGTAAGACTGTAGTAGGGTAACAACGCCCATTCTGAGTCGTTCTTGCAGGTAATCAATAAAGCTGGTGGCCTTGTCTATCAGCGCAACTTCGCTGGTTCGCACTCAATCTTCGTCTCGCTGGGATGATTGAGTAATAATGTCGGAAATTTTCTCAGCTGGTCTTGCACAGCTCACTTCCAATGAGCACCTTGTACTGGCCGGAACGCTGCACGGTATTCATGCTATCACAAGCAAGCTCTCACCCACCGGGTCCAGTTCTGGGGCACAAGTCATCGAGGGGGAATCCTTCAAGATGACAATTTTCTTGACATCAACCGGTGCGCATGTCTTGTTCATTTGTCGATGGTAGGATGGTACTCAGCCTCCAGCCAAGGTACCAAGTTCGTTCTGCTGACTTCCCCATCGGAGACCACTACCGAGTCTATTTTGCAGAAGGTTTACGAGGCTTATGCGGACGCAGTTATGAAAAACCCCTTCTACACTCCAGAAATGCCCATTCGCAATGATGGTTTTGACACTCGGATAACCTCGTTGGTAGGAACAGGACAAACATGAATACTATTATGCGTCGTCAAGGGCTTATGGAGCAACTTGTTTCCTCAACCTTTAAGTTCTGGTGACCATCTACGCGACGAAGCTTGTTTACGAAGTACCGCTTTCCTTGGTCTTTTACGGGACTAGGGCGGTTTCGTGGCCCAGTGCACAAAGAAATGTTGTTTATCAATGACATCTATCCCCCACACCATTGTAGACGGATCAGTTACTGTCGCTCGTCCACGTGATTGGCTGTAAGCTTAAAAACGCGAGCGCGTCTGGATGTGGTTACGTACCTCTTCTTGACCTTGCTCATAATCATCCATCTTTTGTTCCCTCGTTCAGCGATATCCCCCTCGCGATGCCAGTCCAAGCCACAGCGACTAATAGTGAAGCCCAGGTGAACTCTACGAAGAAACATTTCTTGTCATGACTGATTTTTTTTCAGACGCTCAGCAATGCTACTAGTTTGCGGTGCGTTGAGACCCTTCTGAAAGCCGGGTTGGGGTGCATTGCGTATTTGAGGTATTCAGTCACTACCACTTTATTAACCAACTAAGATGTCCTTCAGGGGTCTGCTACCTTACGAGAACTTTTCCGAATGTAAGCAACGAAATATACAAGAAACCAGTCGCCTACAACCATTTTATAGATCACTTGTCTGCGCAACTTCCATCAGCCTTCCCAAACGGATCGTTCGATAATCAGACCAGGCCAAGTGGCGTGACCATTATGGGTCTAAAGCGGGGTTTCACCAACGAAGGCGACAGGATTTTAGACTATTTGGTACGCATATATACCATTTTACGACACTCCGCATACATCAATATGTTTTGTTCAGGAAAAGGGTATATTCGAGGCTATCGAGAAGCAGTACCTTCGCCGCTTCATCTTCGCCATATATTTGGTAAGTCACTCACCCTCTCCAACATGCTATTGTATGAAGCCTCCCTATAGGACAGCAAAGACCCCAACAAGTAGCATTACCTTGATTTGATTATTTTCTAGCTCATCGACATCTCGCAGCATTGTCGAGGCTTACACCTTCAATTTCCAGGTAGAAAACATTACCCTTCAGTCATTCGAGGCTGACATGGGTGAAGTACTATAAAGTGGGAGATATGGACACTGTCGTACCCATCATGTCTTTGGGAGATCAACTGTCAAGAATGTCACTAGAGCGCATGGATGGGGATCCGGTCGTCGACGCGCTCAAGCGAGGAAAATTGCCCACCCTTGGTGATGTAAAGCGCAGCCTCAAGGTATACCTTACTTTTATTTCACCTTTGAGTTCAAATTTATCCTACGGATACAGTTAATGATTAAGACGTTAGTTACTACTATATCACAGATGGAGACATTGCCGAGTGGGTCTTTCGTGAGTATCCCCTGTTCTCCAAATGATGGTTCTAGAATGTCGGTACGGAAACTTCAAACTTTTCTTCCACGACAACACCCCCGATGATTACCAACCCCCGCATTTCCAAGCCGGAGATGCCGACTCGAACAGATGGTTCTTCACAACTCATAGAACGGCCGAAGTACCGGAAAGCATAAGGGTTGGTGATCTAGAAACTGGTTGGCATGGGTATGTCTTCAGCTCGAATGACCCTAGTGTGTTCTGACGGAGTTACCAGTGTGAGCATGAAAGTTGTCTCTGTTTCTTCCTTCCTTCCGTCCTCCACTGAGGATAACAACGCTACATTTACTGGCCTCACTACTCGCTGTCCTCCAAAGCTAACTCCTGTGGAAGAAGCTCGACTTCGAGTTGAGGATGCGGAACTCCAGAGGAAAGACGCATTGAGAAGAAGCGTCGTGTGGGATGCAGACACAAACGCAGATGAGGATGCTCTAGGGGAAGATATCTCCGACGAAGGCATTGTTTTAGCCAGGTGCAATGCCAACGGTGCCATGGTTCCAATTGGTGTCCGAGGAGACGAAGGGAAGATACTGCCCATTCCAGTACACGAGGATCAGAGCAAAGGCAACAATGTAATCGAATATGGGGGTCATCCAGATCCTACGCCAACGCATGTTGGATATCTTGTGAGCTCCTAAGTCCTTCAATTTGCGGCACTGAATCTCAGTTAAAATAGATGGTTTCTCCAGATATAGGAGAAACACAGGTGATCCCTGCAACCCAAGAGATTGACATGCAATCCCCATCACCCTTGCTAAGTTTGCGCCTTGTTCCTTCGCTGCCTCCATCGGACATCCACGATTCATCTAGCTCTTCTGTCTCAGCCCAACAAATTGATACTTGCATTCTCCAAGAGAGACTCCGAAAAAGCGAGAAAACTCGTATTGGAATAAGTCCAGGTGTGTCAGGCACTCAATACGTATTCCTCGGGTCCTGATGCGACCCTAGACGTTGAGAGTCAGATTCTTGTAGAGCAGGATACTCCTGAATTATTTGGAGGAACCGTGAAGACAACGAGAACAGCCGGCGCGATGGAAGACGATGGCCGCGTTGATTGTGATTGTGGTATAATGGTCACCCTAAAATTTTGATGGAACCCATACCACTCAGCTGAAATACTTCACTCAGGTTGACGATTCCTTGATTCTTTGTGAAGGCGGTTGCAGTAAATGGCGTCATATTTGGTCAGAAGTTATCCTGTTCGCGTGAGCCTGTTGTCCTGACTCATGATCTCCCCTAATCTCTGCAGGTGCATGGGGTGAGTTTTGATTGGAAAAACAGATCAGTCCCCTGATTGAAGCATGCGCAGGTATCATGGCACGCAAGACAAACGTCTTCCATCCCAATTTGTATGCTTTGACTGTCGCCTCCGGCGGTCCCCCGAATGGGATATGATAGCCGGAAAGCCGCATGCTGATATGGTCAGCCGGTTCAAGGATCTCGCGTTATTCAGGTGCCCTGGACGTATGTTTTTGGTGATGAACTATTCATCATGAGCTGTCTTAGACGTGCGATTAAGATATTCGAAGTGTACAGACCCACTACTGCCATGCAGTTCAGAGAACAAATGGGTTCGTAAGCACCCCCACTGACATTGGTTGCTCACTGTTATCCTTAGGTTGCGCCGCTGCCCTGGTCGGCCAGTTACTCATGAGACTAGAGGATGAGGGTTAACTATATTTTCTCCATCACAGCCGGGATGCCTGACTCTCTACCCAATAGAATTTATCACCACAGAAAGTACGATATCCGAGGACTTCGGTTCCATAAGAGCTCATGCAAGGAAAGGCAAGAGATCAACGAAAAGTAAAGGGAAGAAAGCACCAAAGGAACTACACAAAACGAAATATGTGTTCTTGCATTCATCGAAGAGAAGCAAGGCATATCGCGACTATTTTCACGCGGAACCCCAGGTCGAGAGACGTCTTCTGGGTTTAACAAATGGAGTCAGTACCTCAATTCGTATCATGTGTTAGCGTGAGCTCTCCTGCATTTTAAGATTGTTGAATGCCATCTCGCGATTGAAAACACGTAAGCGTTTTTGAATGTTCTCGACCAATCCTGTTGGGTTGAGCCTTCCAATCAGCAATACACTGGCGAAGCACCACACCGGTACGGAACAGAACGGAGCGTTGTCGAGCGAAACGTTAGAACCCGACTCGCAAACTCAAGAACCAGCCAAGAACTTGTTTACACTTGCCCTTGCTCGTCAATCGAAGTCAAACCTGAAACGCAAAGCCACGGGCGATTCCAACAAATCAACGAAGAGGATCAAAGTCTCCATCGGAACGGCTGTTGATCTTTGCGACTAAAAATGTGTTGTCCCTCCCTTGCATGACGATGCTTCTTGCCCTCCTGTAAGGATCCTGTACCCTTTCCTGCATGATTGTATGGATCTGCTCTATGTAATACTAACCAAAATCCGGATTGCAGCTACTTATGTCGGAAAACTTACAATGCTGTGCTCCGTCACATATTCGGGATGGAAGTGTCGGCCCTAAAGCGCGGAATTCTGCCTTGACCCGCTGTCGAGCTTTTCACTTTTCTGCTCAAAACCCCTCACGATTTGGCAATTGGTCGTAATCGATTTTCTACGGTCGACCATCTGCATCGAGAGGTCCTCGCAGGAGATGAAGTAATGGTGCACGGCATAACATACACCTCCGTATCTCCCTGCTGCTCTCATTATGGCCGTAGGATCGTTAGGGTGGTGTACATTTCGATCTTGCCTGTCAATACATACCTGTGATTTATGCAAAACACAGTGGCGAATATGGTACTTCTTCATGTAAAGTCGTCCCCATTGCATGTTCCCAATTCTATTCTGTGAGGTTCCTACTAGAGTCTACTCACTCCCCCAGTAGTTCAATTCGACCCCTCCCAATGACATCGCAATCCTCGTCCGTTACTCGCTTGGTCACTTTCATGCCTAACTCGCCCTTGTATATACTTCACTCTACTCCCTCGGGCGGAAACCCATCTCGTTTTTCCTTTCATTATGATAGACAACATTCCATAGATACATTTCTCTGTATCCACACCCGCCCGAACCTGGTTACTCCCAATGTGAACTTTTAAGTATCCAAGTATAGCGTACATAACTTGTCATGATTAGCTGGAACTGCAGGTACTGGTAATAACTGGCCTGCAAACGCACTCTACATTATTCATGTATGGATGCACCTATACTATTTCGCATGCATCAACGGCTCGTGCTGGTGCATTCTCGAAGTGTGCCGTGTCTCCGGCCTCACTGCCTTCCGAGCGTGGGGGGAAACCATGACTTAGTGGCATTTGCGGGGGACCATATTAATGTGATCTTGAGTACAAGCAACGGTAAATACCTCGACGGGCTTGCCTATGCACCTTTCTTCGTGACGATCATATGCCACCTTACAGACTTTCAGCGACATTATCGAGCCACTCTGCCGATGTGAGTAGTCATCCATCCAACGCTATCTGGATCTCCAACGATGACCTGCTTGGCACTCGCAGGTCCGTGCGGTGGTATCACCAACAGATGATCTAGTTCTGTCCGCTTCACGCGATTCATCTGCTATATCATGGCTGAGAAATTCACCTTCATCGTTCTCTCCCACTTCTATCTTCCGATCAGGCTCTAGGTTCGTCAACGCAGTAGGTTATCTCCCTCCTACCGCGGACGCCCCGCAAGGTCAGAGTTTTCTCTATCCTTATCCGGAAGAGAGATGGAAACTCGCTTTTATGTCGGTGTCAGGATATGCTGTCGTCGGGGGGCAAGACATGGTCGTCAATATTTTTGCGCTAGATTCTCCCAACAAAGAACACCCTGAATATGTTCTAGTCGGACACACAGACAATATTTGTGCTATTCATGTTGGCCCAGCTGGTGTCATTGTTTCCGGATCATGGGACAAGTGAGCGGCTTTTTGTCTTACATTTTAACAATAGATAAATGCGAAGAGAAAGGACTGCCAAAGCCTGGAAAGACTTCACACTTCAATACGATCTCAAGGGACACCAGGAATCCGTTTGGGCGGTGCTCGCTTTGGAGGACTCGCAGTTCCTGACAGGCTTGTCTGAGTTTTGTTTCGTCGCCGGCGCTTCTGACACTACTGTAGCATCTGCGGATAAGACCATTAAATTTTGGATACGAGACAAAGTAATGCGAACCTATGGAGGACACCGTGATGCTGTCCGTGGCCTAGCATTAGTGCCTGATCTCGGTTTTGCGTCTTGTTCCAATGACAGGTGAGATGAACGCATATCTTACTTTAAGATGCATTCATGAAATATGACCTTTCAGCGAAGTCCGAGTGTGGTCAATGAGCGGAGACTTGATTTACGCATTGTCTGGGCATACTTCCTTCGTATACAGCGTGTCCGTTTTGCCCAATGGAGACCTGGTCTCCGCTGGCGAGGACCGCTCAGTGCGGGTATGGCGCGGTATGGTCCATTTTCTTTGATTTAAATGACTTCGGCCATTGAGATCCATGGTAATTTTAGACGGAGCATGTGCACAAGTCATAATTCATCCTGCCATTTCT
The DNA here is from genome assembly GCA_038090975.1 of Boletellus pseudochrysenteroides. NCBI lineage: Eukaryota > Fungi > Basidiomycota > Agaricomycetes > Boletales > Boletaceae > Boletellus > Boletellus pseudochrysenteroides. Next base: position 16,594 of record JBBPNQ010000209.1, read on the forward strand.
GTGTGGTCTGTGTCCACCATGCCAAATAATGATATTGTCAGTGGATGCAGCGACGGCATCGTTCGAGTGTTCAGTAATTCGGAAGATCGCTGGGCCAGCGAAGTTGACCGGAAAACATTCGAGGACCAAGTTTCCAGCCAAGCGCTTCCATCGCAGCAAGTTGGTGATGTGAAAAAAGCTGACTTGCCGGGTCCGGAAGTCCTCGTTACTCCAGGTAGTCTGTCCGACAGTTCTGTGTTTCAGTGTACTGAAAAGCGAGGTCAGGAAAAAAGGCTGGAGAAGTAAAGATGGTTCGAATCGGGGATACTGTGGAAGCCCATCAGGTGAGTCAGTGTTTGATCGACCAACTTCGACAAGCCTAACAAAACTGCTGATAGTGGGATACTGTCTCATCCAGCTGGCAGAAGATCGGCGAAGTCGTTGATGCAGTTGGCTCTGGCCGTAAACAACTCTATAACGGTAAGGAATACGACTACGTATTCGACGTAGATGTGCAAGAGGGGGCATCACCATTGAAACTCCCCTACAATGTCTCCGGTAAGTCGACCTTGTCATAGATTGCGCAGATTCTTTGCTTATATACTCTAGAGAATCCTTACACGGCTGCCCAACGCTTTCTGCAGCAAAATGATATCTCAATGAATTATATTGATGAAGTTGTGAGGTTCATCGAGAGGAACACCGCAGGGGTGAACTTGGGGGGTGATAGCAACTACGTAGACCCATACACAGGTCAGCCTTGGAAACATCGTTGCATGCGCAAACTTGACAGATTAATCATACCCATCAATCCAAACAGGAGCATCGAGGTATCAGCCTTCAACAAGTCAACCGCCCTCGACTGTACCTACATCCACATATGTAGATCCTTACACCGGTGCATCCCGCTATTCTGGTGCCTTACATGCAGCAACACCGTCTCCGACTACCCAGACCACACAGACCAAGATTCTCCCTTTTGTTCGTTTTCTGCACCTCGAGTTTTACTGCGTGCTCTTAACTCTGAGCTTTTTATAGAAAAATTTTGTGGGCTTCAAGCAATCGAATATACCGGCCATGCGGGCTAAACTACACCAGTTCAATGACATTTTCCGTAATGAAAGCGTGAGCCTCACAGCTGCAACCTTCTTTACAACGTAATTATAACTACTATGTGTGGTTGCCTTGTAGACAACCACAACTTGCGCAATGCACCCCGAGGAACAAGCGTTGATTGAAGAAGTGTTCACGTTCCTCTCCCAAACAACTTCAAGCTCGACGTCCCTTACGTCTGTTGCTCTGAGCGGACCGCATATGGAGGCAATCGTATCGATCCTGGATCGTTGGCCGGTTGCCCAGAGGTTCCCTGGTGCGTGCTGACACTTCCAAGAGTTGGAATCCTCTACATTGACATACCGATGGCAGTGATGGATCTCTGTCGTTTGGTGGTCGTATACCGCGCAAACGCACCAGAAGCCCCTGGAAATCGCGAGAAATTCTTTGATCGCCTATTTAATGCATCAGATTGGTCGTCTGTTATATCAGGCGAAGGCTCCATGTCAAAGCCACAGGAGACCAATGTATTACTGCTATTTCGCACCATCACCAACTGTTTTCAAGAGGACACTCCGGTGAACGAGGGACAGTGGGTTCAGCAGGTGAAGAGGTTCCTATTTTTTTCAACTTTTTCTTGACCGCTCCATCAGATCTTCGGGGCACTAAGTCAAACACCGTACCATCTCCTTTCAAAATCACAACGGGTAGCGCTGGCATCGATATTGTTCAAGTCAGTCTTCGTCACATGGAAATCAGCAACGTGACCCTAGAATACTTCCTAGCTTCTCATGCATTCACCCGAAGACACCTAACATAGCGGCGCGTGATCAATGTCTCTCTCTTATCTTCAAGGTTGGATTCATCTCTTGCGAGATTGTTCTACTGACTCGTCGCAGGTGCTCAAATTGGAAAGGGAGGATCCTGAAGTAGCTTATCGAGCCTCCGTCGCGCTTGGAAACATTGTGAGCGTGCATGTTTGACTCTCTTGCGTGTTAATTTATCATTCGCATTTCGATCAGCTGTATGAAGCCCGAGATCGAGGCACAGCACTGAATTTGACGTCTGCACAAGTGATGGAGCTGAAGGAGGCTATAGGCACGACTAAATCTAGGTTCGATGGTGGGAGGATTAGCGGCGTTATCCAGGAGGTTAACTTGCTAGCCTCGTGATGGGCCGATGCTAGCGGTAACTCAGGTAAACAGTGCTCTTCAACGGAGCTCCAAGTTACAGCGACCTTGTTGTCTATCGTAGTAGGATAGACTAAACTTGTGAGGCCTTGGGGAACTCTCACGCGCCCCGTCTTCGTCCCACTTCATCCCGATGCCAGCCCAGTTCCGCATGTACATCGTGCGACACGGTGAAACAGAATGGAACAGGACACGCAGGATACAGGGTCAATTAGATGTCCCGCTCAATGAGATCGGGTTAAAGCAAGCAATGTTGGTGGCTGAGGCGCTTAAGGGCATCACGTTTGTAAGGACGTTCAGCAGCGATCTCCAAAGGGCATCCAAGGTAGTAAGAACACCAATTTCTCGCCTTCCAGGGCTGATTGAATTACTTCCAGACCGCAGAGTGCATCCTCCAACACCACGCGGATGCTGTTTTGGAACGGGACGAATCGATCCGTGAACGAGTAAGCAAAGTAACATCCCCTCCGCGCCGCTCGAGCTCATCGTCCGTACCCGATTGCCGTGTTGGCGCAGTAGTATATGGGTGAATTGCAGGGGGAACTCTCACGTTCAAAGAAACCAGCGCCATCGGTGGAGACAACAGCCAACATGGCTGCGAGGTGTCTGGCCTGGTACCTGAGATCAATCGTGAATTACATGATTTCAGCGCTCGAGGCAGGTCTCCCCATGGAACAGCCGCACAACATCCTCGTAGTCTCTCATGGGGCCTGGATCGCAGTCCTCCTTTCTGCGTTGCGGGCGAATGGACTGCTGACTTATGGCAGGGGCGTGGAGGTTGGTCACTGCCTAAACACTGGCGTGTCCATCATCGAATACACAGAGGTATTGACTAGAAGGGAGAACGCTTTGGTAGGAACCCTAGTCCAGTACTCGAACATAGAGCATCTCATGCAAGAAGATTTGCATTCCCAAGAGGTAAATGCAGATGTACTGGAAGATAGAAGGAGGAAACATTGAGTACGACGTGCATCGTATCCTAACTTTAGTCATACCTATAGAAATGTCGTTACTGGCCTAAAACCATACTCGTTCTTCGTAACCAGATCAGGGGCCTCTGTGTTATGCATGAAAGGTCTACTTAACCATGCAACCATTTGCAAATCGCTACTGCCTGCTAATCCTCGGCTTCCACCGAAACCGACACACTCGCCTTTGCTGTCGCATAGAAATATCAGCTAACGACACTTTCATCATGAGATATGGAGCGCGGTGCTTGTGACAGTTCATCCTACGGTACCAACGTATCTCCTTGAAGCTCTTCAAATTTTTTCCTTGCCATTCGAATGTTCATCTTGATTGCTGCGGTTTCTGAACAGGAAACTTAGCGGTCAGAATGATTTATTCGAACTCCTCCTTACCAACGACCGGATTATGAACCACGACCAAAACATAGGTATTCTTTGTCATTTCATCCAGAACAGCGGTGAATTCTGCGAGCTCCATCTCTAGGGAGTGGAACTCCTCACGTAACCGCGAACACGATTGTTTGAAAGCTTTGATCAACTCCGAGGTACGTTCATAGCGTTTTGGGTCCAATGAGTGGGACGTTGTATCGGATGCATCGGAGAACGATGACGTAGCAATAACCAGAAAAGTGGCACGCTCGAAGAGGATGACCTCCGTTGCACTGCAAGCTTCTGCAAATATCCGTAGATGTTTATTGAGGTTTCGAGCGTTGGGTATCAATGTGTTCACAATGCTGGACCATGCCTGTGGTACAGTACATCAGACAAGACCAGCAAATATAGGGAGGGCTGGCATGCCTTGTACAAAGTCTCATCATATATGCTTGTCCCGAGCACCTTGACAGGGAAATCGCCGCTTGCCTTCTCCAACTCTGCAACCTTTCGCTGAAAGACGATGGATCGTTCACCCTCGCGAACCAGATCCATCTTGTGTACCAGGAGGAATACGCTTGCGTCTTTGCTAAACTGCGACAAACCATCGAGACAATCGCGATAATACTCTAGGTCCTTGGCCATTTCACGACTCTCCACGTCAAAAACGTAGATCATGACACCCGCATGCGAGAAAATAGTTGAGCGCTGCGTGGAAAGATAGGAATCCATGAACGCGTCTTGACCACCGCAGTCCCACAGGTTGAGGATGAGGTCTCCAAGGAACCGAACGTGATTTTGCTCAACGTCAATAGTGGCGCCTAGCCGGGACGTCAAGGACGCTGGATTGTTGGAACTGACTCAGAGGCCGTTAACGAGAACACCTGTGAGGATGAATGGTGCGTAGTTTTGGCTCACAAGATCATGGAACGCATGGAGGTTTTCCCGCTGCCCGACGCACCCATTAAGAGGACCTTGACGAGGCAGTACGGCCAGGTGTTTTCACGAATGGGACGACCGCACATACCTTTTTCTTCATTTCGTGAGCTGCTAGTATGGATGCGCAGAATGTGATGTCGCTGAAGTTGAACGGCCGACGATAGAGTTACCCCACAAAGTATCGTCCCACATGAGACATTACAAGATACGACTTCGCAAATGTAGAGCGTACAACGACTGCATTCCACCGTCTACGAAAACGACCCGACCGACCATCCTCTGCAGTGTGCCGCCATTTCCACCGCAGCCAGACCCCAATCCTCTCCGTGATTGTGGCCCTTGTTTTCCCCTCTACCAATACCCGCGCGCTCCAACGCCTGGTCGTCGTCGAGGGCCGTCAAAACGCCAAAAATGACTGGAACGCCCGCGTCCAGCTGGACCCTCATGAGGCCATGAGAAACACTGTCACAAATGTACTCAAAGTGCATGGTTGCACCCTTGATGAGAACACCGATCGCGATGACTGCATCGAATGGCGCTGTGGGTAACTCCGCAGTCGCAGATGGGGTGGCAGACCCGAAACCAAGCAGGTCGGTAGCGGACGATCCCAGCTGTGTGCGGGAGCCTGCAACGACCCTACCCAAAGTTCATGTATGTAGGGGGTGGAGTGAGGCACGACGCACTTGGAACACGCGAGGGGCAGTTCATAGCTGCCCGGGACGGACTGCACGATGATATTGGTATCCTTGACACCGGATTCCTTTAGCTTTGAGATCGCACCAGCGACGAGGGCTTCGATGACCACTTTGTTCCACCTGGCGTGCACGATGGCAATCCGGAGGGATGATCCATCGGACTGGCTGGTCGACGGTCCCTTGATGGTGCTCATGTCTATTAGCGGATGTGGGAATTGCGCGTCTTTGCGAGCGTGCTCGTTCGTGTTCTCGGGGCGTCGCATAAATTATTAGATTTCTCTCTTTTGCACTCGACCAATGGAGGGCAACATTGCTGGTATGTCTGCAACCCGCCAGACGCGCGTCCGTCGCTGAGCAACACCCCCCAGCGACGTATGCTCTGATTTATCGCTTTCTGAAGCGGCAAGCCCAGGATAGAGCCGCGGTGGCCGTCAAAAAAGCAGCAAAACCCTTTGTCGTCCTCCGCGATGATATAGCACCAAAAGGACCACCGCTCGAGGACATCATCAAGGAATGGAATACAAAAGCGAGTACCAAAACGTAAGTAATCCTTGCCGTCTATCTTCCGGGGACGTGCCAATCACACAAGCGCTAGTGGAGACACAGACTGTATGTATGCGTGGCGCTTCTGTGGTCGCGACTGAGTTCCTACTTAGCCTCGTCCGAGGACTCTGGGTCCGACGGTGAGGTTCTCTTGCGTTGCGTTTACCTCAGCATTCGTTCGAACCACGTATTTAGATTCCTCGTCTGATTCAGAGGATAGCTCAAGTTCTGATTCTAGGTGGGTCGTTTAGAGGGGTCGTCGTGCACGTGTCGGGGGCTAATTTCTATCAGCTCGGAAGAATCTGGAGATACCTCAGGTGAGCTTCTTGTCAGATCATCCTATCATTTATCCTGTATCATGCCAGGTTCGGGAAGTGAGGGCGATGATATCAGTGGCGGTGATGGCAGCGGTGGTGGCTCGGACGAAGGGACTATACCCAAACAATTGTCCCAAAAACGTGACACAAGCGTAACGTTGTCGTCAGGTTCGCTACGTTGTCCCCCAACCTTCTCGGTGTTTATCGACGTTTCAGCTGGAGAATATGCTCAGGAGGTAGCTAATCAAGTCGTCCAGGTTCCAAAGAAGTCAGCGGGGAAAGCAACCAAGGGTAAAAACAAGAGCCCCAAGTCGGGCAGCTCTGGTTCGGAAAGCTCGGATTCAGACAGCTCTTTGGAAAGTTCTACTTCAGAAAGTTCCGATGCTGAGTCGTCTTCTAGTAGCTCCGGCACTCCCACTAGCTCGGATTCAAGCGACGAAAATGAGGAGAACGCGAACGAGCAGCTTCCACCGAATAGGATGAAGACCGCCAAGGCTACGAGCCAGAGCACTTCGGAATCAGACTCGCAGTCGCAACTAAAAGAGGATACACGCGTGGCGAAAAAGCGCAAAATTTCGGAGAATGAAGCTGTTGTGACAACCGCTGTAGCTACCGGGTCGCAACAAATTGCCAGGGCTTTGCAGAAGAAAGAAAAACTGCCTCCAAAAGCCAAGGAGCGCTTCCAACGGGTTAAAATCCAGAATCTAGCACCCGACCTGCTGCTGGACAATGGTTACGAGGCAAGGGTAGGTAGTGAATTGTCACCCACAAGCGAAGTTTTCATAGCCATCATAGGGCGGCGCGGTGAACGATTATGGTGGACGTGCGCATCGTGATCTCGTCGTGACACGGGGCACTGGGTTCCGCAAGGAGAAAAACAAGAAAAAGCGGGGCTCGTATCGGGGCGGGGAGATTACTGTGAGTGACGGTTTCAGTTGCTGATGCTACTTCCTTGCGAGTATGCTCGCTACTTTGACAGATGGAGAATCATAGTATCAAGTTTGATTTTTGAAACAATGTCTTGATCAGCACGCTGTTCCCTATTAGCGTTCGCCTGAGCCTACGACAAGAGTATGCAATCATTTGATTTGGATGGCAGCTAAGGCAACAATCGTGGATGCAGAACAAGAGACCCGTGGTGGTTGACTGTACAGTAAAAGGTACCCCGGTCGCGACAGGCAGCGGCACCGACCTGCTTCCGATGATCCAAGTAAGGCATCACACAAATGTAATGAGCTGAAGTTCAGTCACTTGTGCCGCCACACACCCATAATGTGCAGTCGGGTCGGGTCAGACAGGACGATGACTGGCAAGGACTCAATTTTACATAGTAAAATCGGAGATCCCCACATGATGGTCACGCCGCATCCAACAGGCGGACCCACCGAATCGATATCCATGACGAGGATGCAGCGTTGTTCTCCTGTGGCACTGCCAAAACGTGATCAGGATGGGACTCGTGCTGGAGGACGACTTTGGGCCAGAAGTACTGGGTGAATGGCAGGACTTTGACGGATGCGGCCTTGTTGTCCAGGGCAGACTTTACATCCGTCGGCATCTGGGAAGGGTCAATGCGAAGTAGGAAACGACAGTCGTAAAGAACTTGGAGAGGGTCGGTGTGAAGGTGGGAGGACATGGCAGCTCTGAGTTGGTCGGTGAGGTCGATCACCAGTCTGGTTGGGGAACCAGCACCTTGCTGTGTGTTTTTGAAGAAGGGGGGTACTCGCGAGGCTAACCAACAAAAACGGTCGTCGGGATGAAGGGTGGCATGTAAACATTGATTTCCGACCCTAAGGGATCTATTCGGATTGAAGATGGCGGGGGACCAGAGTACGCCACCACCGGTTGTAAACTTCTTGAATTGGGTTGACTGTGGATCTGGAGCCCACAAAGCGCGAACAATGGGATGTATGCTGCGCTTGCGCCTGTCGGCATCTGCACGGAGAGAGCCCCAGGGGTGAAAGGAAACATAACGCATTACTCGCAAGACGAGTGCAAAGCGCACATCGGGGTCGGTAATCTGGAGTAGATCGGCGGATGCAAGGAGGAGAGTCCCGGTCGGAGAGGGTAACGCGCATTTACCGAGATGAAATGTCACTGTTACAGGGTGGTGTCATACTTATCAGCAGGCAAGATGGACGGCATGCAAAACGTGCCTTTGCGATCGAGGTGATCGAGTGCGGCTGCGAGTTTGGTGACAGCGGTGTAGAGTCGTCGTTTTTCGCCGACGACGTCGGAGCCAATGGACTGCAGAGACACGCAAGCGTCTTTGGCGTTGGCGAAGGAGAGGGAGGCGGTGGGGGGAAAGGACACGGGTTGGGAGAATGGGGGGTTGTGGCGCAAGCAATAGCGGATGGCGTTACGGGGCGTTACGTATGGCTGTAAGTTTGTCGGATCATTGATGTAGTGCAAATGATGGGCCTGACAGGTTGCGAGAATCCTGTCCTAGAATGAGGTGGGGATGAGAGAGATGGGAAGGAGGGAATGGAGAGACCTTTGGAAAGGGCAAGAGGGGCCGTAGGATGAAGGTGTTCAGACCGAGGTGGCCGAAGGAGGCGAGAGGGGAATGGGGCGAGCCCATGCCCCATCTGCGGCAGGGACGCATTCCGGCAGCTCCGAGAAGGGAGGAGCCCCGAGCGAGACGGAAGATGGCTGTCTCGAGCTGGTCGTCTGCATGGTGACCAAGGGCAAGGAGGGGGACGCGTGCGCGCGTGAGGGCGTGGAAGAGGATGCTGTAGCGTGCATCGCGTGCGGCGCGTTCGAGGGGGCCTGCGGTGGGGG
>JBBPNQ010000210.1:0-25422 GCA_038090975.1 Boletellus pseudochrysenteroides
GCCAAACCGCGCAGATCGTCTTGGTTGGACATGAGCCTGCTCGATGATTGATTGTGGGTGAGTCAATCGGCCCGGCCCGGCCAAGACCCCAGGACCCACCCCGTCCAGGGCTGACACGATCCGAGTCTTGGCTCCACTGCGGTGGCCCACCACTGACTCATTACCCCCGCCTCATGGTCACTTCTTTGAAATTTTCAACTCGTCGAAACCAAGCCTAGAGTCTCTCTTGACCCGTTTGTAGCACAGACGATGGCAGGAGAAATTGTTTGGAGATACACTGATTCGCATCACTGCCTCTTTGAAATTTTTTCTTGCCGTTCTGAGTCAGTATCCGGTACCCAGCGCCCCGTCGGGAAGCTACGCTGTCAACCAACTCGCTGCCATGGTGTGTACTTATCTCCATGTGAATATGGCGGGAATTGAATGCGGTGTGAAAACTGGAATTTTCCATGGGACCGATACCTGACTCAGTGGGTGCCGAGGTATCGGGCAATGCCAGCGTCGTCACTCGAAGGCAACAGTCCTCCCTAGTTCATGCATAATACCTGACAGCGTGCGGGGCGCCAGCTGAACAATGTAGCCAAACGCAGTTCTCATGACCAAGGCTTCTTCGAATCGGCTAGTTGGCTGTTGCCGATTGGTACGTGGAGATCGCGATCGAGTCATTCTTTTTTCGGGGGGACCGAGGGCCGCAACGCTTGCGTCACCATTGACTCGCTATGAGTGGTTGAGCAAACCCGGCCTTCCGTCGGTGAACTGACATTAATAATCACCTCAGACCATATCCCGGCCACGGATTTAAGTGAGAATCGAGGAAACCTTTATATACCCTGCACTCACCTCCAGCCAGGTTCACTCCCCTCCTGCCCCCTGCACGCTCACCCAACATGGACACGGGGATAACGTCCTCGCTGCCTCCTGCCACACACACAGAGCATGCCGAAATCCTCGAGGTCGATGCTGCGCCTCATGTCGACATTGAAAAAGCGGAACATACGTTCAACGAGCTTGCGCGTCAGCTCTCCAGGCATTCGGTTGCCAAAGTAAATCCATCTGGGCGGACTTCGCAGACCGCATCTGTCTACGGCGGTGACCTGGAAAAGGGCGATAGGGCCAAGACTGATAGTCCCTTTGACCTTCGAGAGTATCTCACGTCTTCAAATGACGCTAACCAAGCTGCCGGCATTAAGCACAAACATGTTGGTATCACCTGGGAGGACCTGGAGGTCAAGGCCATTGGAGGGGCCGATCACAAGGCAAATGACTACTTTTTCCCTGCTACCCGATTTGTTCTAATGCCGTCCCCACGTAGATATACATAAGCACTTTTGGAGGTGGGTCGACTTATCAGGGAAAGCGGGATGACTTGATTGATCTCATTCCTGTCTCATAGATGCCGTAATTAATTTCTTTATGACCCCATTCTTCTGGCTGTGGGGCTTCATCCTGCGCTTCGTGCCTAACCGACGGCTGCCCACAAGGACCATTCTGCACAAGTACGCCGTCGTTGCTGATAACAATTACACGATGCTGATCGCATCTAAGATCATCCGGCGTCCTCAAGCCCGGTGAAATGTGTCTCGTTTTGGGTTGTCCTGGCGCTGGATGCTCCACCTTTCTCAAAACTATCGCTAATCAGCGAGGTGATTATGCTGAGGTTGTGGGCGACGTCCGGTATGCTGGTATCGACGCTGCGGAGATGGCTACGCACTACAAGGGAGAAGTGGCCTATAATCAAGAGGGTATAGCGACTCGTCCTCCCCTCGTGTTACTCGAGTCTGATCACACATCCAGGCGATACCCATATCTCTACATTGTCGGTTGCTCAGACGCTGGAGTTTGCTCTCTCGACCAAGACCCCTGGACCGAACGGTCGTCTCCCAGGAGTGTCCAGAAAAGAGTTTGACGCCGTGGTTCAGGATACCCTCCTAAAAATGCTCAACATTTCGCACACCCACCAGACCCTTGTTGGTGACGAGTTCGTCCGTGGTGTATCGGGTGGCGAGCGTAAACGTGTCAGTATTGCCGAGATGATGGCAACTCGTGCCCGTGTTCAGTGCTGGGATAACTCAACCCGTGGGCTCGATGCTTCTACCGCGTTGGATTTCGTCAAGAGTTTGCGTATCATGACTGACGTACTTGGTCAGACGACCTTTGTTAGCTTGTACGTTCTGGAATATCGCGTACTCACGTTTGCTAACCTCCCTTCTCAGGTATCAAGCCGGCGAGAGTATCTATGAGCTATTTGACAAGGTCCTCATATTGGACAAGGGCCGTCAGGTATACTTTGGACCTGCCTCGGAAGCGCGCGCGTACTTCGAGAACCTGGGCTATCGGCCCCTTCCCCGCCAAAGCACGCCCGACTATCTGACTGGATGCACGGACCCCAATGAACGTCAATTTGCTGATGGTCGCTCAGAGCGTGACACACCATCTTCCCCTGACGGTCTTGAAAGTGCATTCAATAACTCACCCACTTACACCGATCTCCAACGTTCTCTCAGCGAGTTCGCGCTTCGTATGGAGACTGAGAAAGAGGATCAAGAAGCATTCCGTGCTGCTGTGCTCGCGGACAAAAAGCGTGGTGTTTCGCAAAAGAGTCCTTATACGCTCGGTTTCATTGGACAGGTAAAGGCACTTACGATTCGGCAATTCCGCGTCCGCCTTCAGGACAGGTTCCAACTGACGACAAGTTTTGGAATGGACACGGTTAGTCATTTCTGATTCAACAAGGACTGATTTTGATTGCCTCTCTAGATACTGGCTGTGGTTATTGGCGCTGCCTTCTTGAACTTGCCTAACACAGCTGAGGGGGGCTTCACACGTGGCAGTGTCATTTTTATTGGAACGTTGACTATCTGTTTGGATGCATTCGCCGAGGTACGCTTTCGTCCATTGCTGGCGGGCTCAAATGTCAGTTTATGTATCCGCTCCGTTTAGATGCCCTTGATGATGGTTGGACGGCCGATAGCGAACAAGCAGAATGATTACGGTTTTTATCGGCCTGCCGCCTTGGTCTTTGCTAACTTCTTTGCGGATATACCCTTCTCCGCTGTTCGGGTTTTCGTTTTCGACGTGATCGTGTATTTCATGCCTAACCTGTGGGTTATGCCCCTGGATCTTCCCCGTGTACTATCTAACTTTCTTCTTAGCGCACGCTCCGCCGGCGGATTCTTCACTTTCCACTTGTTCGTCTATGTGACGTTCCTCTGCATGCAGGGCTTCTTCCGTACTTTTGGGTTGCTATGCATCAGCTTCGACAGCGCGTTCCGGCTTGCCACGTTCTTCCTCCCGAACATCATTCAATACACGGGGTACATGATACCTACGTTCCAGATGAAGCGATGGTTGTTTTGGATTGTCAGTTCTTGGATTGTTCTTTGTGGAAATTTTCTCACTTGCAAATAGAGCTACCTGAATCCCCTAGCCTATGCATGGGCGGGAGCCATGGAGAACGAATTTATGCGTACGTCGTTGACCTGCGATGGTTCTTACGTCGTGCCCAGAAATGGGCCTGGGATGACAAACTACCCGTTCGTGGTCTCGCTTTCTGATGTGACAGCCAACAGAGACTTACGTACTGTGATAGGGACGGCCTGGGTCCCAATCAAGTTTGCACCCTCTATGGTGCACAGCCGGGGAGTGACGTCGTGGTTGGCAACGACTATCTGGAGGCCGGGTACGGAATCACTTCCGCGGATATCTGGCGCCGAAATCTGGTTGTTGTTTTTGCTTTCCTTATATTCTTCTTGTTCACGCAAGTGATTGCGATTGAATACTTTTCGGTGAGGCCTCTTTCTACATTCGAGATGAATTCAATTATCATGTCGCTCAAACCGCAATACTGTAGCCTCGAACATTGGGCGGCTCGGTGAATATTTACGCCAAGGAAGATGATGAGACGAAGGCGCTCAATGAAATTCAACGTGAGAAGAAGGCCCGACGCAACGAGAAGCACGGTGATAGTAAGATGGAGAAACTATCGCGTGATGAAGACAAGTACGTCTCTGCGTTCCGGAGGAACAATTTCGCCTTGTAGTGACCGTGTTGTAGGTCTAGCACCCAAGTTCACAGGAGGGCGTTTACGTGGGAGAATCTCAACTATCACGTCCCTGTGCCCGGCGGGACGAGGAGGCTTCTCCACGACGTTTATGGTTATGTTAAACCAGGAACATTGACGGCGTTGATGGGAGCTTCTGGTGCAGGTGCGTTCATGTTTGTACTATTTTTAACTGCGGCATGTTTAACACGTGTGACAGGGAAAACGACGTGTCTTGATGTCCTCGCGCAAAGGAAGAATATTGGTGTTGTTACAGGTGATGTCCTCGTCGATGGCCGCCCGATCGGTGCGGACTTTGCACGCGGAACTGCTTATGGTGTGCCCCGTACCCCCTCAACCATCGGCGTCCACTCATTTCTATTCATAGCTGAACAAATGGACGTTCACGAGGGAACAGCTACGGTCAGAGAGGCGTTGCGTTTCTCTGCGTACCTACGCCAACCTGCTGAGGTTTCTATTGAGGAGAAGAACCGTTACGTCGAAGAGATCATCGAGCTTTTGGAACTTCAAGATTTTACTGAAGCGCTCGTGTTTACTTTGAGCGTCGAGGCGCGCAAACGTCTTACGATCGGTGTTGAATTGGCTAGCAAGCCTGAGCTTCTTTTGTTCCTGGACGAGCCCACTTCAGGCTTGGATGCACAGAGTGCATGGAACTTGGTTCGTTTCTTGCGTAAACTCGCGGATCAAGGACAGGCCATTCTGTGCACCATCCACCAGCCCTCGAGCCTGCTGTTCGAAAGCTTCGACCGTCTTTTGTTACTGGAACGGGGCGGAGAGACCGTTTATTTTGGCGATATTGGCAAGGACTCGCGAGTCATTCAAGAATACTTTGCCAGGAATGGGGCATTTTGTCCTCCCAACGTGAACCCTGCGGAATATATGCTCGAGGCTATCGGCGCTGGGTTGGCTCCCAGAGTTGGTCCCCGCGATTGGAACGATGTCTGGCTTGACTCGCCCGAGTATCAGCAGGTACGCGCTGAGATTGACGAAATCAAGGCTCAGGGCTTGGTTATTCCCGTGACCGAAAAGAGCCAAACGCATACATGTATGTCGTCAGTCTGCGCAGTTAAAACTCTTGTCGACTCACTTTGACTTTGCAGATGCGACATCCTTTTTATACCAGCTGCGCACTGTCATCAAGCGGAACAACACCGCGCTATGGCGTTCCCCCGACTATGTGTTCAGCAGGCTGTTTGTGCACGCCTTCTTTTCGTTATTCGTCTCGTTGTCCTTCCTCAACTTGGGACATAGTGTTCGGGATCTGCAGTACCGTGTCTTTGCAATGTGAGTTTCCCGTCTTTCCCTGGGACAAGATTGATATTTACACATGTATTCTTCCGACAGTTTCTGGCTTGCCGTGTTGCCCGCGATTATTATGACCCAGCTGGAGCCATTGTTCATCTTCAACAGACGTAAGTGCACTGGTAGCTTGCACAAATCACGTACTGAAACCATCATTCACAGGCACATTCATCCGAGAAGCGTCGAGTCGGATCTACTCACCATATGTTTTCGCCATCGCTCAGCTTATTGGCGAAATTCCATATTCAATCTTGTGTGCGACTGTGTATTGGGTTCTGATGGTATACCCCATGCACTTTGGGCAAGGTGCTACTGGCCGAAACGGGACTGGCTTCCAGTTGTTGATCGCCATCTTCATGGAGCTCTTTGGTGTTTCGATCGGTCAACTCATTGCGGCATTGTCGCCGTCGGTCCAAATTGCCGTCCTCTTCAATCCGTTTGTCACCATGATCCTCGCCTTGTTCTGCGGTGTCACCATTCCGTACCCGAACATGGCCAAATTCTGGCGGGATTGGCTTTACCAGCTGGTGCCATATACGCGAACACTTTCGGCGATGTTATCGACGGAACTCCATGGCTTGGTTATCCAGTGTGCCTCGGACGAATTCAATGTCTTCAACCCCCCTGCGAACCAAACTTGCCAACAATGGGCGGGCGACTTTGTCAGCGCTTTTGGTGGCTACCTCGATAATCCAACCGCCACGACCATGTGTCGTTACTGTCAATACTCGGTGCGTCGCGCCCCGTTAAAACGCGTTTTTTTCTTCTAGTTTGACCTGACTATGGTACACGAACAGGTCGGAGACGAATTCTTCACGCCACTCAATATCGCGTTTGACAATCGCTGGCGTGATGCGTGGATCTTGTTTTCGTACGTCGTCTTCAACGTCATCGTGACCATCAGTACGTCTCTACCCCCCTTTTTTTCCGTTGTTTGTTCCCTGTGACTGACGTGTTCTTTTTTTTTTTTCTCAGTTGCATCGCGA
This sequence comes from Boletellus pseudochrysenteroides, assembly GCA_038090975.1. NCBI lineage: Eukaryota > Fungi > Basidiomycota > Agaricomycetes > Boletales > Boletaceae > Boletellus > Boletellus pseudochrysenteroides. The sequence continues at coordinate 6,349 of JBBPNQ010000210.1, forward strand.
TTCTTGCGGTATGCAAAGCGGTGACAAGGGCGAAATCGATTTTTTTCTGGTACTTTTCACGTCGCACGAAAACATTTTAGACATCACGTTTCTCTTGCCCATCTCTCTAGATCAGGAGACGATCGTTCTGATTTACGTTTTTTTCTTCCCTCAATTCCACCACCCATATTGGCACGCAAGCACGACGTTTGACTGCACTTCTTTAGATGGGCCACCATCCGATTCAATAACACATATAATATAAGATACGCGCAACGCATTGCTGTATTACGCATACGATCGCTGTATTGTTAATGTTGGTGTTTCACTGTAGATATTCTGTTTTAGCCGACTAACACGACTCATTTATGGCACTCGTTTACTGCTTTTGGCCATTGTTTGAAAGACTCATTGAGACGTTGCTGTCAGTAATGGTGATCCCATTGGCTTGCAACTTACAGAGCTGCACTGTCGAGGCCATTCATGCTCGATAGCAGATGGAGATCTATCCTCCGAATCGAATTCCTTATCGGTATGATAAGATAGCCATTCCGTGTTGTTTAGTCATACACCAGAGGGGTAACGCTGTCATCCCCTCCCTATTTGGCACATAGCGAAAGCCTGGGGTAGCCGAAGCCCGTTAGCCAAATCACGGTCGATGGAGACAGAGGCCGACAAAAATCTAGGTAAATGATCGGTCAGCGTCAACAAGAGTAATATAACAATTGCATTGTGAGACGTACCGTCAACCCTGCGGAACTGGCGCCAAGAAATGTATCGATGATCTCGCCGCAATGACATACTTCAAAGGTGGGCACCCACCAAAAGAGGGGAACGAAATGTGTAACACAAATAAAGGAAGAAAACACGGACAGCTGTAATCCTGCATTTCTTCTCGGCGACATCCGGGACAGCGTCGACATTGGCCTTGTGAAACGCAACGCCCTTGTTGGCGACGTCCTCCTCCACAAGACCGGTGAGATCTACCTGTAACCTCCACACGGCGTGGCGTAAAAGTCGATAATGACGACTTTGCCGTTATTGATCTGTGATAGGTGTCTCGCGGATCGATAAGAAGAGAGGGGTCCGTACGATGGTTCTGAACTCGTCCAAGGACCTGATTTCTTGAACGGTCATGATGACGGCAAAATGGGTGATCTGGACGACGGGTCAGGTTGGTTGTCTATCTGTCGAAAAGTGGGCATGCTGTGCCCGTAGTCGGAGCGTCGTGTCAAGTGAAGTTCGCCCTCGGCTGGTATAGCAAGTGATCTCAACAAGGGCCGGAGAGCGTGCGACGTTCGCCACCAGTGCCTTTGTGCACGCACAATACGTGGGAGATAGCATCTCAGAGCGATGGTGGTCTGATATGGATGATGATCACACCCTTTCCTAATGATGGTGAGATTTATCTGGAAGATTCCCTTGGATGGCTCCATGAAAGAAAGGTGACTAAACGGGTCACGCATGAGCCCGGCGATGAGCAAGACGGACACGTGAGAGACTCGAAATGAGCGGTGAACGTGCCTTTTGACAGTTGGAGCTTGCTAAGTCACCCAATGGCATCATTGCTTATAGATCTAGTCATGTGACTTGATGGGACGACCATAAAGAACGCTCCGACCAGGCATCAAGCTCTCCAGACACATTCCTGCATCCCCACCACCACCATGGCCGTTCAACAAATCACGTCCAAAGCCCAGTTTGATGCAATCGTACGTACCTATGATACGATGAGGTGACGTCATAAACCTCTTCTCACAGCTCGCGTCCGGCAAGCTCGCCTATGTCGACTTCTACGCCGATTGGTGTGGTCCGTGCAAGCAGATTTCGCCGCACTTCAATAAACTTGCGGACGAGAACGCCAAAGAGGACGTCGGGTTTTACAAGGTCGATATTGACGCTGTCGAGGATCTCGCCCAGGCGCTCAGAATTCGATCTGTCAGTGTTTTTCCCTTCTTTGTTCCTCTACGAGTGTCAACCGTTTCTCCGGGTAGATACCCACCTTCCGTGCATACAAGAACGGCGAGCAGGTTGATGCACTTGTTGGCGCCAATATCGGAGAGCTGAAGGTGGGTCCTGTGTGCGATGATGTATTGCCTTCATTGATTTTGACCGATTTTGTTATCCAGACCCTTGTCCAGAAACAGTTGTAGTTTCGCAGTTAGCACCGCGGTGATCGAGATATTTGTTTTGTGCTAGTAGGAGTGGAACGTCTGTATGATTAAATAAATATCAGACATTGGTTATCTTATCGTCCGTCTGCCCGGTGGTGCATCGGTTCGTCTGTTTATCGGTAGTCTGCATTGCCGTAAGCTACAACATTCGACGACTCTTGGCGCTTCAACAGCGGTGGACCATATTGCAAGATGCTAGCGTGCGTTATATCATTAAGGTAGGCTGCACATGGACGACTGGGTATGAATGATAAAACCGTGGAATGAATCATGGTCGTGAGGTGAGAAGTGAATGAATGAACGTGTCCTTTGCCGAGCGCCCGCTTGTCAAACCTGCACATGACACGATCAGCACGTGCCAACTTGCCAAATCGGGATACACGAACCAAGCTCAGTTCCAGGGTCCAGACCCTTCTAGCCCATAGCTTGATCAACTGAGCAGGTTCGCCTGGTTGTGCTAAATCCACCTCCAACCCATCCCACCAACATTTGCGCTGACGAACGAAAACATGAGTGTAATACGTAAATACGTTTGACGTGAGACCTACCGCGGGTTTTCTCCAAAACAGTAGCAGCTTTTGCGCTGTCGCCATTTGGTTATAGTCGATGGTGACAGGGCGTTCGCCGTTTGGCGTTGGTGGGTGATGTACGATACCTGTTTTGAGCAACACGAGCGCTATCGACGATATGCAGCACCGGGAGGGTTCCATGGCGCGGAAGCCCCACTCGTCATCGCGGTTGAACCCACTGATAAATTGTCAGGGACTGACACGAACAGCCACGTCGCATAATTTTGATTCACCTCATGCACAACATATCAATGAGGTGTTGTTCCGCGATATTGTTCTCCTTGTGGACATTGCGCTGCAACGCTGTGAAAATGTTTCGTTTCTCCATGATGTTTTGTCCGCATCGACGTTTGATGTCGAGGAGGGCCAGGTCGGCAATGCCGTGTTCGTCGGTGGCTGCGCCGCTGCTCCTTGGGGGTATAGCGAAATATTCGAGTTCCTCCCGGAGCACGATGATGGCTTGTTTGCTGAGAAGTGGATTCTGGGAGGCGGACGGACCAAAGTCGGAGGGTGACCCATCCAGGAGGTGCTGCTGGGCAGCAAACAGACCGGGAGAGCTTGCGGTCCCATAAAACGTGTCGGACGCATGTCGGAAGAAATCCAGGACGTATGCAAAGCACTCTGGGTCAAACTGTGACGAGCAAAATTCAGCCAGGGTGGGTACCCACGGGCCCGAGTGCCCGAGTGTGCGTAAAAACCCACATCGACCGCATAGACTTCCTCGTCCTCCTCGTTGTCGCCACCGTCGGTAAAGGCTGCGCTTTGTCGGCTGAGGACAAGGCCGTTTGGGAAGAGACATAAAAGGACAGATTCAGGGAGATTCATGATCGTCTCTCTGTCGACCGAGAAGCGCCTGCCGCGCAGGTCCAGCAGGAGCCTCGTGAGCAGCTGAGGCTGCAAGTTGGACTGGATCGGGACCTGGTGCTGAGAGACCTGGGTTATTGGGGAGGAGGAGATTGAGACCGACGCCATGGTGTGTGTGTGGAGTGCAAGTCGGGCGGCGTGTGGAGGACGACGAATCCGTGCTCGACCTGGTAGCTGGTCTCGCCCAAGCCTCAAGGCGCGCAATGAGTCATGTTTGGCCAAAACAAACAACTCATAAGACTGCCCTTCTGGCCCGGATCGTCGACTCAAAGTAAGGAAAGAAAAAAAAAAGGTTTCATCTGGTCCTGCAACCCGCAACGATCCGATGTCATGGGCACGTTCGAGCGGCGCTTCGCCCTGGGATTTTGGGTAACGACAGAGCGCGTTTGCTGCCATACCAATAGTCCAATCGTACATCGAGGTGTGTGCGCGTTCGCTCCTTGATACGCCGCCCAATTTTACATCAAATCAAAGCGCAGAGAGTCTAGTAACACACCCGCCAGGCAGCATTTTCGTATTTGATATTCCTTTGGGCTTGCAGGTCCCGGAACACCTGGTGCGCAGTGTGCGCACCTAATTAGTCTGACAGCTTGGCACGGTGACCTCAAAGAGGGACAAGTTTGTTATCCCATATCGCCTCGAGTTTGGATCACGCGCTGTTGTGGTTGACACGTTGTTGGCCGCCGCCTGGATCCTTTTACCGCAAAGACCGAACCCCAATAATATCAGAAAAGAGAACCTGCAGTACAAAAAGTTCATGCAGACAAGTAGTGCACCCGTAAGTCGCATCTATAAAAGCGCATAGTCGAGCCTCCCTGGAATCCTAACCCTCTATGAATAGCTACAATGGTGCAACAAGTCGTTCACCGCAGCCCCCAGAACCATTAATTCGCTTGATCACATACTCAGGGTCTTGTAGACGAGCCGCTAGATCACGACACAAGGGGTCAGGTGGCATCGCGCGATCTCTCAAGAAATCTGCTTACACTGAGTTGCACTTGATCTGCACCCACCAGTTCGCCGATTTGGACTCCCTTCACGTACACTTGAAACGCGGGCAGCTGATCGCGCGCCGTTGTTAATACCCCTTTCATGATCCTCCCGAGTCACAGTGCAAGACTTACATTGCGAACGCCCAGCGCCTGCGGGACTTCCGGGACCTCCTCGATATCGAGTCGGTAAAATTGCCCCGCCGGATTTTGTGCGGCCAACCGGTTGTATAGCTGTGTCACTGACCGACATGTCTCACACCAGTCAGCCCAGAATTCGATGATGACGGGTCGTGTAACGTTGACCTGGACATGGGAAAGTCAATAGTGTCTTCGCGTCTCTGGAGGCGGAGGCCTTACCGCCGACTCGAACTCAGCCATAGACTTGATGAAGACGACGGCCATTATGAAGTATGCGTGGGGGTATGTAGATGAGAGAACTCGAGTGAGGTTTTTTTGTTGATCTTCAGCTGTTCAGCTCTTGAGGTTTTATACCCAGCTCGCTTGTGCAACACTGTCGAACATCGTGTCTCACCAATATTTTTACACACCTCATCGTGTACACTTGCTCCACCGACGTATCGGGTCGGATCCCAGATTCGAACAAGCACCATCATCGCTTCGAGAGAGGTACAGTAGAGTGCGAGCGATAGCCAGGCGGAACAGGCGTGCCTTCCATTCCGACGTCTGTGGGACGGTAGCAATGGACTGCATATTCCTCCCATCGATCGCTCGGAGTACTGCTGATGATTCCCGTTGATGACTCTCTGACGTAATTTCGGTCATTCGCCGACCCTCATTTCTGTCTAGGTGGGATCGCCGAGGCCCGACTCCGGCGAGATCTGTAGCAAGAGCGGTGCATCCGCAGATAGCAGATCATTTACTCTGAACGGTCGCATATCGCTGTCGATTTGCAGACTGTCCAAATATGCGGTGGTGTCAGACCGAAAGGAATGACGAGATGTCGACTTGGCTTCTATTTGACCCTCCCCGCTCCACGGTGGGCTGGATATCGTGCACGAAACACGAACAAGGAGAGGAGCGGCCCCTTGTCCAGCGCAGCCGTGTTGCCACCATTTCGAGCGCATATGTCCACCTGCCACGTTGGCCAGCTGATCTCGTTCCACGGGACCTGCCCAGCGAGATGATAAAAAAGATGAACCTTGCAAATCATATTTGGGAAGGCGTGTGTTCTGGGACCGCCTCGTGGTCTCCTCTTCGCTCACCGAGTTTGGTACTCGAGCACGCACTGGTTGTGCCTTGGCGTCCCTCCTTGATGCCTGTGCGATGACGTTGCAGTTATTTGAACGCGTTGTGCTGCAAACTGCGTTCATGGCCCGACACAGAAATGCGCCAGTGGAGGGCATTCTTACCAAGGCACTGCAGCGTCGTTGGACGTTTTGAAATTCAGTGATGGTTATGGAAGAGGCGGAGGGTTTCGCGTCCTTGCTTCGATCTGCGGAGTGATCAACTGACAGTATATCAGATCAATATTTGGGGAATCCGCGTTCCACAGCATGATTGTGATCACGATCTGGCGAGGCAGGCGATATGATTTTCAACACTAGGGGAACACCCACGGAAGTTGTCTTCCTCGGAAATTGGGCGTGCGATATATGTGATCGTTGCTGCGAATAATTAAAGAGGCGGTTGTCGTTATCTCTGATATGCCCTCGGTGACTCCCCACGCCCACTGCACTCACGCGTTTGGTCAGATAACTCTGAACACGCTGGAGACGCTCTTCATTCTAGTTCAATAAATCTGATGGCTTACGGTAGGCAAGTGTTGGGATGGACGCCCCTGGCCTCTTACGACTTCCCATCGGAGACCGGGTGCTTTCATGTCCACGACCACGGTTCCGCCTTATCATAGCAATTATCCACCGAACCTCCAATTTGACATGTCATTCCTGTCCGTCTTCTCTTCTGATCCCTTCCACTGGCGCTCTGGCCTTGTGGCGGTTGGAGCGTAGTACTTCGCAAATTTTCCCGCGTTCACAGCGAATGTTATATCATTCCGAAATGAAATAGTGCTCCACGCGATCTAGCCCATAGTATCGCCTCAGAACGGTCGACAATGGAAAAACATGAACCCATTAATAACGCGCGTCGCAGATACGGGTTCTTGATGTCGATGCGGCGACGATATGGGCGCGACTGCTTATCAGCGATATACACAGGCGGGCGGGCACCCAGAGGGAACCCTGGCTTATTTCGGCCAAAAAAGGACAGATTCCCGTTATTTTTGTGCAATCGTGCGCACGGCGCGGTACGTCGTGCGCGGGACCCGAAATGCGTAGGATGGCATCAGTGATAGGGTCTCGTCGGCTCTCCGTGGATAAAGATCAATTAAAAAGGTCGGTGAGAGGGTAAAGACGGTAAAAAAAAAATAGAAGGGCGATCCCTGGTGTAGCCGTGCAAACGACTTTTTGGCAACGTGTTGGTCGCACCGCTTCTCCATTGGGCCTGTTTTACCTCGGAGGGTTGGTGGCACTGTCCGTGTTGTCTGTGTCAAAGGCGTCTTACGTACACGGTGTCCGAGGCTTCAGAGAACGAATGTGTACATAATGGAATTGCTTTCAAGGAGTTGAATTTGAGCGTTACTGCAATGCGAGTAGATTCGATTCCGATCCAATCCGCAACTATTCCGCTCAAATGACGTGCGCAGCGGCAGGACGACACGGATATGAAGCGTGGGGTGGACAGCGTCGCTTCTACCTTGCGCAACGGTGATATCATGGAATGATCTGGTGCCTCCCTTATTCAGACACTTTGTGGGGGGAAGAATGCGAACGATGTGTCAAAGGAAGGGGGGGAACGTTGCGTTAGGAACGCCAATGCATGGCAGACGCGTGCTGTGTGCCGTGGGGGACGCGTGTGTTTCCCACTTCTGATGATGTCATGACGCCATCACGGGGAAGGAATGGAGCGCGTTTGATTGTCTCGGAGGTCCTGACGCGTTTCATGATGCGACAAACAAGGTTTGGGGATTGCGGGGTTGGGGATGGGTGACGTCTGTGGCTCCCCTCGTACAGTGCACGATTAGGATGGAAGATGCGAGAACATTTCTTGGAAGGGTGTGGTGGGGACGAGTTTGTCTGTCAAACATGTGACGAACGTATGTCCAGAGGTGGATGGATGATGATGCGCGCATACTTGTGGATTGGACGACTGGTCGTCTAGCTTGTACTCCCGGCGTTAGATACCCTGGACGAGATCCGAAATGGAGAACCCCACATTGATCAAGGCATTCCCGCCGTACTGGAGGGTTAACGTCGATCGTTTGGCAACAAAGATACAGTCTGAGGTCATAGACTCCGTATACGTGTACGATCAAATGTGGAACGTCAGGATGGCTGGCTGACTGAACTGTGTGTGCACACGGTGGCACAACTGTCGTTTGTCAGGCACGAAGATCCCTGGCAGTTGTCTTGTATACTGGCCCGCAGTGGAAAGTAATTGACTGTCGCATGTGATCTTTTGACCCTCCAAATGGGAAGTACGGGTGGTCCGCTGACAAGAACCGGACAAATTGCTTGGCCTCGTCTGCGATTGAACGTGAATCTGCAACGTTTCACGCCGAGCAATGATCACGATTCGATGCTCGGTACCTGGCACGACAAGGGTCTCGCTACATTTGCACACCCAATGGCTAAACAGAAGAATCACGTTTCTGGCCGTAAGGCAAGACACGCTGTATCGAATCACAGACGTTCCAATTGAATTGCTGCCAAGGTACGACCAATCGCAGGCTCACCAGGCTTATTGTACATTATCACTGCACAGTCGTGGAGGCAGTGCACAGAGTTGGTTGTAGGGGTAATATGCGTCCCAAAAAAAACTGCCTGTAGAATCGAACGAGCCGGTACTACCCTGAACCACGGCACTGACCATGATGTTAGATGAATATCGTCAGAGTATATGTAGTTCCACCGCCAGCGCAGAGAAGGAGTCCAAAGAAGTCATACCCTGTCGATGTGCCTTCCCACTGACGATAAGCTCCCGTCCGAACGTGCGTGCCACTGGCAAGGGCTGCGCCGCGTGTCCACCGCATGGCTGGTCGACCTCATCCATTCGATTTCTCCTGCACTAAGCTGGCCATGTCTGAGCGGGCCATTCGTGTACAGTAGAGAGCGCAGAGCGTGTGTTGAACAATGCGATTTTTTTTGTGGTAAAACTGACGGCACTGCCAGGCGGATGACCGATTGGGCCAGTCGCCATCACACCTTGTCCGTCCCTCCCACCTCGCCGCTCTTTTTTGTCTCCTTCCGAGGGCAAGCAATCCAACAACACACAGCGGGCGGGCAACTCCCCCCCCGTCGCCGCACCCCCCAATGAGCTATTCACAACAGCAGCAGCAGCAGCGCCCCGCGCGCCTCAGTCGCCCTCAGCCCCCGTCTTACCCCATCCAACAACCGTATTCCCAGCTGATGTCACAACCGCAGCCCAGCCCACCGCCTCCCGGCCCATATTACGGACAACCACCACTCAGTCCCCGCGCTGGCCAGGCCAACATCACTTTTCAGAACACTGAACGTGGTGACAGGCAGGGCGCTCTCGACAGCCCACGTCTGCGAACAATGCCTTCGGCCTACCAAAATCAGTTCTCCCCACCACACCCGGATGCAGAGACTGCCGAGTTTTTGGAACAGACCAGGGTAGGCAGGAAGAAGAGTCTCGTCAGACCTGACAGAGAAAAGATCGAACCTGGCCATCGCCATTGGCATTATCGAACACATACCGAGCAGATGGCAGACGATACCAGAGTAAACGTTCAGCCCTCCAGTAAGTCATCTGTCGATGAAAAAAATAGATACCATTTGCCTAATTCGTGCCTATCACCTAGCTACTGGCAATTATCCGCAGAATCTTCGCCGCGGCAAATCATTGCTTGCGCGGGAAGAGGACGTACAAGAGTCAGGTCTCTCACTCTTCAAGCGTGGAGCGACTTTGCGCCGCAAACGCCCACAGTCCACTCTATCCACTGCCCCGTTGACCGTGCCTGATGGCACTTCCCGAAAGTGCCTTGATGGTATCGGTCCTGGACCAAAGGATTGTTGGTTTATATATTGCTATCTCATCACATGCTGGATCCCTCCCTTCTTGCTCAGCGCGTGTGGTAGGTGACGTTAATTCATACCCTATCACATCTTAGCGACGTCACCAGGAATACGGACACCGGAGCAACAGCGCGCGTGGAGGGAGAAAATGGGGTTACTCAGCATCATTTTGTTAGAAATGGCTGGTGTTGGTTTCATCACCTTTGGTTTCACCGAAGCGGTTTGTGGGACGCCTGCCAATCGGTATCACCAAGGTCAAATTAGCAACAGTTCGGTTATCATTCACGGCTACGACTACGATTTCTCGAATTTTAAGCACCCTGCCACCGGAGAATTCAATGGTTCCACCAATCCACTGATCACTGGTGGCTGGAATCTCGCGTCAAATGATGCAAGCTTCTTGTTCCAGAACGTCAATCAAAACTGCTTGGGTTACATCACTCTGGCTAGTGGATCGCCTATCAACGCGACTGGAGAGACTTTGGATTGGTACTTCCCGTGCAATGTCTTCAATCCACAGTCCAACACAGTCAACTCGACCGGCTATGGAGATATCACCAATTGCCATGTATCTTCCCAGGCCAGGCAAGATTTCTCAAGCATGGCGTCCCTTGGACAGGTTTACTACACATGGGATGATGTTGCTGCGACGGATCGTAACTTGGCAGTGTTCGAATCGTAAGATTGCCTTGTCCGCTCGTTTCGCCGTTGAGATTAACGTCCGATATAGCAATGTGCTTGACCTTGATCTGCTTAATTGGCTCAGCACCTCCTATGTCCAGTATCCGTCGCTCTTTGACGAGATGAAGACTGCGAGTGGCATCTACAACGGCATAGACATCACCATGATGCTCATGCGTTCTGGCGACCATCAGCTCGGTAAATGTCTCGAGGACATTGTCACCGTTGGTTTCATCGACTCCAACAGCATTGGTTGCGTTGCTTCCGATGTCGTCCTCTACCTTTCCCTCATTTTCATCGTTGGTGTTGTTTTTATTCGCTTTGGTATGGCCGTCCTGTTCTCATGGTTCTACTCTTGGAAACTCGGAAATTTCCCCCGCGAGACCTACGAGCGACGGATGCAACGCTCTGAGGAGATTGAGGCCTGGTCTAACGACATCTACCGCCCTGCACCAAGCCAATACCGACCCAACGTTCTGAAGGGTGGTCTACGCACTGGGAAGAACAATAAGCGTTCAGTGCTCCCCTCTACCTCTCGTTTCACTCCTGTCGAGAATGCTCCGAAAGGCCCGAACCCCCGCCCGTCGACAGCTTATGGCTTGCTCGATGTTCCAAACAAGCGTAGTACTGCGTACTTGACGCCGAGATACCCAAAGGGATCGCCCCCTGATTCGCCGGGTTACCGTTTCTCGAGGAGCACGCCATCAGTCGCTGAATCATCGACGCGTGGATTCTCAGCTCGTTCGTCGTTCATAGACACGCCATGCCCCTTCCCACTGCACAACGTTGTTCCCCAACCTCCGCCCGACTTCGAGCCGTTCAACTTCCCCCTCGTCCACACTATCTGTCTTGTAACCGCATATTCCGAGTCGGTGGAGGGTCTGCGGACGACGATCGATTCACTTGCCACCACGGATTATCCCAACAGCCACAAGCTCATTTTAGTCATCGCAGACGGTATGGTTAAGGGTGCAGGGAATACACTCACGACGCCCGACATTTGTTTGTCCATGATGAAGGACTTTGTTGTTCCGCCTGATGAAGTTCAGCCTCACTCGTACGTCGCTATTGCGGACGGTCACAAGCGACACAATATGGCCAAGGTCTATGCTGGTTTCTATGACTATGATGATGCCACTGTCGAACGTACAAAACAGCAACGCGTTCCGATGATCGTTGTCGCCAAAGTCGGCAACCCACTTGAGGCCAGCGACCCTAAACCTGGAAACCGTGGTAAACGCGACTCTCAGATCGTTCTTATGGCGTTCCTTCAAAAGGTTATGTTCGATGAACGTATGACGACATTCGAGTACGAGTTCTTCAACTCGATATGGAGGGCAACAGGCGTCAGTCCAGATCGGTTTGAGCTCGTGCTCTGTGTGGATGCCGATACCAAGGTGTTCCCTGACTCGTTGACGCGTATGGTTTCGTGTATGGTTGTGGATGTTGAGATTATGGGGCTCTGCGGCGAGACGAAGATTGCGAACAAGACCGATAACTTTGTTACCATGATACAAGGTGGGCGGAGGTTGCATCCACCTATACACTTACTAATGCCGTATTTCAAGTCTTTGAGTACTACATCTCACACCATTTGACAAAGGCGTTCGAAGCTATGTTCGGTGGTGTTACTTGTTTGCCAGGCTGTTTCAGCATGTACAGGATCAAAGCTCCCAAGGGCGATACTGGTTATTGGGTCCCTGTCTTGGCCAACCCAGACATCGTGGAGCACTATTCAGAAAACGTAGTGGACACTCTGCACAAGAAGAATCTACTCCTTCTTGGTGAAGATCGGTACCTTACTACCCTATTACTCAAGACCTTCCCTCGACGAAAGAATATGTTTTGCCCGCAAGCAGTCTGCAAAACCGTCGTTCCCGATTCTTTCCGCGTTCTCTTGTCGCAGCGTCGGCGTTGGATCAACTCGACCGTTCATAACTTGTTCGAGCTCGTCCTCGTCCGCGACCTCTGCGGTACTTTCTGCTTCTCGATGCAGTTCGTAGTCGGAATGGAGTTGATGGGTACACTGGTTTTACCGGCTGCTATCAGTTTCACCCTCTATCTTATCATCATTTCTATCATTCCCGGTGGTGCCAACACGACCATTCCACTTATCCTACTGGCATTCGTCCTCGGCCTCCCGGGTCTTCTGATCGTCATCACGTCACGCAAGATTGTTTACCTCGGATGGATGGTTATTTATCTCCTCTCTCTACCGATATGGAACGGTCTCCTCCCTGCCTATGCGTTCTGGCACTTCGATGACTTTTCCTGGGGTCAAACACGTCAGGTTGCTGGCGACAAGGGTGGTGATCATGGTGACAAGGAGGGTGAATTCGATTCCTCGAACATTGTCATGAAGCGATGGGCCGAATTCGAGCGAGAACGTCGCTGGAGGAACGGTGTGCAGTCGCGTGACTCGACTCTTGACAAAAGGTATGCGCATGTGTGTTCGATTGGCGATCAGTTGACCGTTGTGCTAATAGTAACAGATATTCGATGGCTTCGACATCGGATATCAATCATCCCCCCTCAAACGGGGGCCCTGATTCGTCCACTTCGGAATCTTCACCATCAGTTCCTTATGGTGCAAGGCAACGACATGACAGTAGTGGCCCATTGGTGCTCCCCGCCCCGCTGTCTACCAACAGAGTACTCGCGTCTGCTGCCTCTGCATCGTCGGTTGGCATGTCTCGCTCGAGCGAGGATATCACCTACACTTCTGACATGGGCTCGATGTCGAACCAACGCCTAGTCTCCAGCCCACAGGATCAATATAGCGACGTCTACTCTGAAACCCATGTTCCGCGCTACCCCCAATTTGACGCTCAAGTTGCCCGCGCAGCTGGGACGAATGGCGGCGTTCTTCGCAACACTACACTATCAAGTATGTACCCTGGAGAGACCCAAAACCCATTCCGAGCCTCTGAAGTGCAAGCGGTTGCGTATGATGATCAGTATGGTGGATATACCACAGATCCGGAAGAGTTACCATCGCATATACCTAGTCACCGCCAATCCCGTGGGGTGAGCTTGTCAGACAACGGACCCGTGCCTGGTCCAGACGGTGTGCGCCGAGTTGCAAGACCAAGACGACAAACATCGCAAACGCCTCAGAACCGGTATTCACGCTCGTCGACGGCGTACAATCTACCGCCTGGGGCAGCACCACCACAATCCGGTGGGTACGGTACTGGATACTGACCGATTATACCATGCTCTCAGAGGTGTTTGTTGGACTGCGGATCGCGCTTTGCTCTTGGACCTGCACGTGCGGGCGCCTTGCCCTCGCATGTATTATACGATACCTCACGACACGCTTCCTTCCTCATATCCCCTCACTTCCCTGGATGCCTTCCTTTCTTAAACAAACTCTCGACTCTTTCCTTTTATCTTAGCTACTTTACTTGTGGCGCACCGCAGGACTCGTCTCTCTACAGTTAATCATGTCCTCCCCATCTTGGCATATCCGCATCTTGGTTTTTTTCTTCATCTTTACTATGTCGTCTTTTTGCGTCACGCGTATTATTACTACGAGTTGAGTGCTGGGGACTTGGTTCGTAACTAGACACAAGGATATGTGGAAATGCAATGCATTTTTGTGCATGCCACCCTTGAACAGATTTGTAAGCAGAGCAACCAGTGCAAATTGGTTAACCTTGCCTTTTGTCTCCCACTGGCAGCTTTTGCTGTGGTTTTTCCTTCCAACCAAGCAGCCATGGTCGTGTTAGTCACGTCCCGATTTGCAGAGGCCCGTTGTTCAGACCTGAAGCCCATTACAGATACAAATGCCACTCCCACACCCCTGAAACTCATACCCAAAGTAGCATGTCCACCAAGCCACCTGCCTGGCTCTTCATTCACTCCATCACTAAACCCAAGTTGTTCATTGAGGGGCTTTTTCCTGTTGATACTATATTCAGAGATGCATATTCCTTAAAGTCCTTTATCAACTTTCTTCAAGCTGAAAAACAGAATGAATTTGACTTCAATGCTATTATGAAGTGGGATATCTTTACAAGGTTTGACTGCCTGGGCCAAGAAGATGCCATTGCCAACTCTTAAGACAGTGGTCTGGTTGGCTGAACAGGTTGTGGTGACCTGGGTTACTTCACTCCCTCATGATCATTGCATCTGGACTGCTGCCAGTGATGACATCCCTACTTATGAGAGAGATGTTATTTGCAAACCTGATTTTGTCTGTGTAGACCCCACTATTGGCATCACAGATGATGTTACAATTATGAACAAACAAGTTCAAACAGAGGACAACAGTAGTAAACTGTACCTGGAATATTCCTGGATTTATCCTGATTTATCTGACACTTATACAGTGGGTCAAAAAAGTGTCCCAATATTGGGTCATTTTGGATATATTGCATAATCATAAGACAACAAGGACAAATAGGGCTATCATCCTGCAGGGTCATGTGATTTGGTTGTCATGGCACTGAGATATGGTCATTTTGAAATGGCATGTCATTGGAACACTTATTTGAGCAACATTTCAAGTCTGGAGTTTGCCAATATTTCACTCCACAAGCAATGTTATACATGCACAAACATTATGTATGGGCTGACAGATCATATTGGAGCTTAAACACTCCTTTATTTGTGGTTAAAATTACTATACAATTACACTTTTCTATTTAAAAGGATATTTCTTTCCTTATGTCCAGAATTGATTATTCTGCTTACTCTGTTGCCTCCAATACGGCTAGATATACTTCTACCATCATTACACATTATTCTGAGAAGTAGTCTAACCCAGACAAGCTTACTAGAGGTCATCTTCCTATGCTTTCTCTTACTCACACCAGATGTGCTCTATATCTTATCTTGATTTGAGAGACCAAAAGTGCTGTTCAGGTTACCAAATCACTTGTCAGCATTAGTAATGCATCCATACAATCTAATACCATTCATCTGCACTTAGTGCAAACTGGTATAGAGGTCAGAATAAAGTTTCAATCCTTCTATTGTTTTTTAAATATTGCAAAGCATGCCACCTGTTACGAACACACTCCTAGAGCCCCTATTGTAACCTTCATGGACACCTTATCTTTGCATCTATCTAATCTTTGGACTTAGAACTTTTCTTCAACGACTATCACATGACTGGTCATGTGACCTAGTCTAGGCCTATGATATCACTGTGACATCATGCCTCGTTCCTTTAATCTCTGCTCCTTCTCTTCCATTACACATAGCCTCGCACCGCCTCATTAATCTCCACTATAGTCTAGAACGTTCTAGTCCATATGCGCACAGACCATGTAGTCAATAAGTACAAACACTGTATTAGTATAAGGACCTTGAATCCATCGCCCCAAGAACTCTAGTTAAGTTCTTGTGGGACTTCCCGCTAGTCTCTTGTCCACTTCTCCTCACAAGTATCTTTGTCGGTGGCCCTAGTCCTGTATAGGATCTAGCAGTCGCTTACATAGAACTTGACTACTTTTGACTACCATCACCGACACCTCACACCTCACCCTTTCATCTTTGTCCATGCCCCCCAGTGGTAAGGGGAATCACATAGCCGGACCCAAGGCTTAATGGGAACTATGATACTCTATCCCTCTCCCCTTTTATGTATCCCTTGGCCCTACAGCCTTGAAGGGGCGAAGCTATAGGCTTAGCTCAAAGGGTCACCTTGAGAGGTGTTAAAGCAGCTGATCCCCGCCCTCTACCTTAGTTCTCCTTCATTTGGGAATACATTCCCGCATCCATGTGAGGTGCCTTTCTTCTTTACAAAAGTAGTCTTCTTTTGTTTATGGCGCAAGAGTGGTATTGTGCCTGCAATAAACAAACAATACATACATATCCAAGTCGGGAAGGTCATTGACCCGATTGGATCTTTGGTGGAGTGATTTCGATCCTCGTGAATACTATACTACAGATGATCCCCCCCATTAAGAAAGAATCCACCCCTCCTCCTCCTCTTGAATTTGATCCGAACGACGCAGTTCCAATCAAAATAGAACAAGAGGATTTTCCCCTCGAATTCTTCAACTTCTTATGAGCCAGTTTCCGTAACATCAGCAACACCCCAGACCCCAACGACCTCTACGTGGAATGCCATGAGTACATCAATCAAGATCTGAGGAGGTACCAACACCTCATCCCACCCCAACCAAGAAATCCCATGCCTCCCCTGGCACCAATACCGGCAAGAGGTCTAGCACTTGTATGCAATGTCTCATTACAGTCCCTCTCCGAGCTACAGCTCAGAAATCAGCAAAGAAAGCTTCACCCCCAACGACACAAGAAAGCTTCGCCCCTGATGACACAAGAATGGACAACCCCGACCTGACCTTTACTGGATACAGAGAAATGAGCAGGCAGCCCACGCAGCCAATGCAAGGGCCTCTGCCTGCTCTTGACATCACCAGCTTATTGGTGACAATTAACACGCTGCAAGGACAATTGGCCCAGCTGCAGGCTGCTCAACAACAGCAGCACCAAGGAACGGTTACCACTACTGTCTTGAAAAAGGTGGAAAGAGTGCTGGACCCCAGCAAATTTGACAGAAGCTACAGGGACTTTGAGTTCTGGTGACTAAACTTATGATTATACCTGGACACGAACGCCAAAGCGTTCAAAACCAACAAAGACAAGGCCATAGCAGTCTTTACAAGAATTGGACCCAAGTCGGGGGAAGCCGACAAAAATCACACAGGTCAATGGGCCCAGGTACAAATCAAGAAATACCTAGGGGGGTCACAGTTCAGTTGGCCTGAAGAAGAAGAAATAGCAGCAATGCTAAAAGAACGATTCATGACAGCCAACGAAGCTGACCTTGCCAAGCAGAGACTGGAGCACTGCTTTATGAAAGGAGATGAGAAGGTGCAAACCTTCATCATGTGCTGGCTCGCATGCTATCAAGAAGCAGGAGTAACAGACTCAGAGGGGGTCCACCTTCTAGAAAGGAATACAGCTGAACCCATCATAAGGCAAATATACCTCAATGGGCGAAGAAGGACGTCAGTGCTTGCTTACATTGACGAGATCACCAAAGTTGGAAACTCCATGGAGGCCTTCCGGCTTGCAAGGACAAGGTACGCTCCCCTGACCTGAGAGACTCCCTCAGGGTCGAGAACCTTTGGAGGAAGGGGTGAGCCGATGGACATTAGCATGGTGGGCCACAGTAAGCCCAAATGTTTTAATTGCAGCAAGAAAGGCCATCAAGCTAAGTGAGATGGCAGATGGGCCTGCCCCATCCCAAAATGAGAATGCACCGAGTGCCACTTCCTTGGGGGAGGGCATACCCGAAGGTGCTCAAAATATATTCCAGTATGCATGATGGAGGGTTCAACAGGACCTTTGACTGAAACAAGCAGCTCACACCCGTCAAGCGCTCAAGGACATTCTTGACTTGTACAACACATGAATTACGACAAGATGAAAACTTACTTCTACAACATGCAAGTAAGCGAGATGAAACAGCAGGGAAAAGAATTCAGAGCTTGAACAAACTGGGTGTTCAAGTTCCCAAGGACTTATGTAGCAGCAAGGAGAAATCAGGACTAGTTAGGAGTAGTACCTATAACCGCTATGCCGCTTTCAGCATGAGAGTTGAGGAAGAACAATATAGTGACATAGATAGTCCTACCAAAACAGGGTCCCTAGATGGGCTCAGTGCACGGGAATGCACGCTTAATTCTGTTTTAATAAATAAAGAAAAAGCTACAAAGGAAATCCCAGAACGGATCTGCATAAGGTCCTTTAATATCAAAAACAAAGTACTGGTTGACATCAACATATGCCCAGTAACAAACAAGGAAAAAAGGACACCCTGTAAAGCCCTCCTCGATAGTAGAGCAAACGGAGTGTTCATTGACCAACAGTGGGTAAAGGAAAAGAAGCTGCCCATTTCCAAAACAGAAAGACCATTGCACGTCTACAATGTGGATGGCACTCAGAACTCTGCTGGAACCATTACACATAAGGCAGAATTAATCATCGGATACCAAGGACATCGGGAGCGAGTAATTGCTGAAGTCACCAACCTAGGACAAAACAGCCTAATCCTAGGACACACGTGGCTCCAAAAGCACAACCCAGAAATTGATTGGAGCAAGGGTATGGTAAAAATGACCAGATGCCCAAAAACCTGCTACCTCCTCTCTGACAGGCCTATGTTTCTACAGACCCTTGAAGAGCAGGAGCTAAACAACGCACCATACACCTATGCCAAGATAAAGGCATTGGAAAAGAAGCAACCGACAGCCGACCTCCCTCTGGAAGAACAAATCCCGAAAGAGTACCACAAGTTCCTAGAGGTCTTCTCTAAGAAAGTCTCAGAACGTCTCCCCTCGAGGAAACCCTGGGACCATGCAATGGACCTTAAAGAAGGGTTTGTTCCCAAGAAGGGAAGGGTCTTCCCACTGTCAGTAGAAGAACAAAAGGAGGTATTAGAGTTCGTAGATGAGCAACTATGAAAGGGATATATTCGACCTTCCAAGTCACTCCAGACATCCCTAGTGTTCTTCGTACCAAAGAAAGATGGAAAGAAATGGATGGTGCAAGATGAAACAACCAAAGCCTACCAAGCTATGGCGATTGCGCTAGGGTCTTGTCCTTGGTTACGAGCTTATGCTAACCAGACTAGCACAACCCTCAAGAGACAATAGTAATGAGTAATGTGAGATTGGATAGGTAAAGCCACTAGGGCCTAGGGTGTAGACAGTGGGGACTCTCCAAAGTGGACAAAACTAGAGGGAGATGGGCGAATACATGAGCCCTTATATACTCTGGG
>JBBPNQ010000211.1:0-25389 GCA_038090975.1 Boletellus pseudochrysenteroides
TCGTTGGCAACGAGAGCGTATTCCCAAGTGCTTGCGCAAGGCATGCGATTACAGTGGCATAGTCACCTGCGAGGTTGTACAACTTGATCGCTTCAGGAATGCGGTCATTTGCCTCTGACTCGCGCGCAGCACGAATGAGAATTTGCTCGTTATATTGAGCCGTGTTTTGCAGATGGAGTAGTGAAGCCCCTTGTTCGATGACACCACTCTACCAAACGAGAGCCCTCATACGTCAGAACAGTGAGAACCGACGACAGAAAAAAGGTGAGAGACATACGAATTTCGTACCATCGGGTCTAAACCCACCAACAAGCTCTTCCCATGCTGGCCCTGAGTGTGCCAACACGATGATACGCCGCACAAGTTCCCAAGCACTCTCCAGGTTCTCCTTTCCGACACCGTTACCCTGGTCTGCAGATAAGCAGACGCAGTAGACGTATTGGAGCGCTTCTTTCGCGTCCATTTTTACAAATTGGCGAACGTAACGCCAGATCAGTGTGGAGAGGCTGAGGGCGGGCGGACTGAGGGGCGACAGGGACACTGTCGTTATGATTTTTGAACAGCCGTTTCATGGATAAAGGATGAAGAGGACATACGAGGACCAAGCTCAGATGTCTCTGCACGTGATGGGACACGCAAAAGACCGTGGTATGCCAACGCAATCGCGAGATGAACCGCTTCGATCTCGGTTTCCGAACGCTCCCACAGTGCGGCTACAGCCTTCGTAGAGAGGAGTCAGCCGATACGATACACCATGTTACTGCGAACAACGCACCCTTTCAAACTGTCCACACAAGAGCAGTACAGTTGCCCAGATGCCCAGATTGGCAGCATCAAAGTGGCGTTCCCCGTAGCTCAGTAAAACTTCGGTTAGTCCACGAAGACCCCCCTCCTCTTCTTCGTCAACCTGTTTTTGCATCAGTTGAACTTGTAAAGTACCATGTAAAAAGATTGAATGTACCATCGCAAGCTGGAACCACAGCCAATCCTCTGTTGTTGTCGTGACCTGAGGCACCGTACGCCTCGAGGGCTCTAAACGGCCCATGAGTTTGTACAGCGCAAGCTTGAAAGGATCCGCCGAAGCGGAGTGCAACATGTGTGCGTTATAAACGCTTTGTAGATGGTCTCGATGTGGTTTTGGCAAGCTGTTTGTGATGGTGAGTAGTCTAGCAAGTGAAGTATGACAATATTCAACATACCGTCTATCGGGCGACTCAATCCAAGATTTAAAGTGGCTTACAAAGCTAGCTTCCCGGTGGTCGATCGCGGCCTGGCACCGGAGGGCCTCGTCGAGAGCCTCCTGAGCGTGACCTGTACGTACAAGGTAGTAAAGCTTGGCCCAGAGTGGCTGACCAGCTACAAGCTATACAAACAATCGCATGGTCAAAGTAAACCACAAAAGAGAGCATACAGCCTACCTCTACCCGATCCTCCCACTCTCCGTTTTTGTAGTACCTCATCAATAGGTACGCCCGAATTTTGTTTGCCACGCTCGGATCACCGCCAAGGCGTGCCTCTATAGGCCGTGATTGAATTGATCTATCGATAACATCCCAATATTGGTCCTCGAGTGCCTCACGGGATCCTTTGGCAATCTGAGTCCTGAGCGTGGATGCTTCGCGGGAATCCGGATCCGCAAGGTATACGCGGACATATTTTCGCTCAAACAAAGGTGCGTTGAGGATGTGAGCACCTGCATGTTCGACTGGTGGAAGAGCGGGGGGTTCGCCGGTGATTTTTGCAAGGACATGAAAGTTGAACATCATTTGAGGGGACGCGGGCTGTGAAAAGCACAAATGTCAAAGAATGAAATGTACAAGATGTTCACTCTGGGCTTACCTCGGAACCGAGACTTGCGGCAGCTTGCATGAGAAGATGAATGATGGGACAGGAGGTTCCCCGTAACCTAGCTGCGTTCAGCTCGCCGACTGCACGGTCGTACGCCATCATCTTGCTTTGCATCTGCAGCGTCAAGCTCGGTCCGGTACTCGCCTGTCGACCAGAGATCTCAGAACGCGAAATACCCAAGCAAACGCGCCACGTACAGCGAGGCTTCCTCGCGCATGGAAGCTCTTCTTCATCTCAGCCAACGCCTTATTGTCACTGCTCGCGCGACCTCCGAGTTCCTCGAACACCCGCCTTTTCTTGGCCTCCCAATCCTTCCTGCTGCGGTCTTGGAGGAGTCGATAGAAGTCCTCTTGCGTCTCTCTTCTGCCTTCCTCGATAGTGGATATGAGATTCTGTTCGTGTGCATGGCGGAGGTAGCCCGCGACGTCGGTGTCCTGGAGGGGCTGCAGCGGAGAGAACGTCGCGGAGGTGTTCAGATGCGCTATGGAACTGGTCAACGCAGGTGCATCGACGTGTGCTTGTGCCAATAGATAGTTACTATGCGAGCAGATGTATAAGAAAGACTGGCGATGGACGTGTGGCGCGTAGCTTACGCTCTGTCGGTGTCTGTCGGCGCGCTGGGTTGGCGAGAGACAAGCCTTCGGGACTGGGCCTCGATCTGGTCGAGGGTGAGGTTGACAGAAGGGAGGTCGGGTCGCGAGAGGTGGGTGTTGAGCGCCCTGGACGAGTTGAGGAGAGAAGAGAGATCCGAGGCCATGTTGGTTGACATTGCCGTCGTCGAGGTCAGTGTGCGTGGTGCTGGCTGTCGACAATGAGATCCCGATTTGGTTCATTCATTAGCTACACCGCCCATTCCACACGTTTAGTTCGCAGCTTCACTTGCTACGCCGAGTCATGAGAGGGAAACCACGAAGATCCCTCCAAAGACCAGGCGTGTTCGACCCACAC
Organism: Boletellus pseudochrysenteroides; assembly: GCA_038090975.1. NCBI lineage: Eukaryota > Fungi > Basidiomycota > Agaricomycetes > Boletales > Boletaceae > Boletellus > Boletellus pseudochrysenteroides. The sequence goes on from JBBPNQ010000211.1 coordinate 2,797, forward strand.
GATGCTACCCGCATCAAGCATACCCGCATCGGCGTATGGGACCTCTACGAAGAGAAACGCACCGACATCCCCATTCCGGGTACGTCGCGTCTGGAAACAGCTTCACAGATGCTCCAGGGCCTCCCATATGTATGGAGGATGCTTAAAGATATATGCGCCATACGACGCTGCCTGGTCTTGATGTTGTTCTACTTCATTGTCGAGGTCGCTGCTTCCCTCATACCCGCAGTCTCCCTCTGGTCGGTCTCACATGTCCTACACGCGTGTTAGCCTTTTCACATTCTTCCCAGGTATTCTGGACAGCTTCTCCTTTTGGTACGCTTTCCTTCCTCTGTATCCGTTCGTGTTGTTCGACGTTGCACAGGTCGAGACCGCGGTCGAGAAGCGAACGGTCGACAAGGATGTTCTCCTCCACATTGCCGCAGGACGTGTTACTTGCACAATAGCCGAGCGTCTCCTACAATATTCCAAGTTTCACATTTCAAACCCTCTTAACCTCGCAATCAAACAATTTTACTCTACTCACATATTCCACGCCATGGCACGGCTTGACCTTCCAACCTTCGAGGATCCTGCCGTCCAACGTCAACTCGAGTCTGCCTGGTCAACATCTTGGAAGTCCAGCGTAGCCTGGGATACCATCCAAATGACATCGAGTATCCTAATGACCACGATTCGACTGCTCTCACAGATATCTGTCCTTCTCAGCGTACTGCGCCATCAGCGGGATGGTACGCTACTTGCTCTGCTCAGTTTCTCGCAGTCATTATTCCAATGGTTCAGTGGAAAGCATTCCGTGTTCAGCTCGTTAGGTACTTTTTCCGTTTGTATTCCGTGGTCGATCTCGCATTCATTCTATCATCAGTGTGGGCCGCCACGACCAAAGATAAGGATTATATCCGAATGCAGGGCTACAAACATCTCGTGGACAACCCTGTACACCGCAAAGAAATCGTTGCCGGGTCTCTCGGGGAGCATTTGACGAAACGTACGCTTCTTATGATGATTGATGAGCCTTTCATTCATCCATTCGCAGTATACCGCGACGCCGCTGGTCGTGTCGGGGATGACGCAGGCGATTTTCCGGAGATGAGACGCGCTCACGCCGTTACAGATCGATTGACATTGATGTCAATTCTTCGTGAGCCAATGCGCGAACTGCCTCAAGTGCGTGCATATATTTTTAGTGTCAGAGGCAGTTACCTGACCGTAGGCGCCAGATCGTATTCACTTTGAGAGCTGTCCAGTACCCGGCGTCGATACCCATCTCAATTGCTTCCCTCACGCTCATCAATCACACTGCCAACACGTTTAGCTCTAGTCTCTTTGCACTGTTTGGAGAATCGTTTTCTCTCGCCGAGCAATTTGCGAGCGTACGCAAACTATATGAGATATCTAATATTCACAATAGAATCATAGACGGAAGGGTATCGTTTCCTGAAAATCAACAGGCCCTCCACCATGGAATCTCGATTGAATTTAGGTGAATATTGCTGTATCGCATCAACAATCTGGCCTCACGTGTCCCTAGAAATGTATCTTTCCGGTACCCGGGTTCAGAACAGTACGCACTACATAATGTTTCATTTAAAATTGGAGCTGGGCAGCTTTGTGTAGGCTTTTCTGTGTGCGAATGGGTGATGCTGTTGACTGATTTTTCATCTGGCCACACAGGTCATCGTTGGCGTGAACGGCTCGGGGAAGAGCACGATTCTGAAACTGATTTCACGCATCTACGACCCGACCGAAGGCACGATCTTCATCGGCGATAAGGACATCAAAACACTCAAACTTGCCGATCTACGCCGTGCCATGTCGATGTTGTTCCAAGATTATACCCACTTTCCATTATCGGTGGGTTCCCAATCCCCCCCTCCTATTTAGGGACCTTTCATAAAATTTTACCCTCTTCAGATTAAAGAAAACATAGCTCTTGGGAACCCCGACCTCGTACCTGATGATGACAAGATACGTGAAGCAGCCCGCCTAGGCGGTGCTGAAGAGTTTGTCGACAAACTGCCCGAGGGATTTGACACATACCTTGACCGACCTGTGAAGGACTATTACTCCGCCCTCCCTGAAGGCACCAGTATGCTCTTTGGGCGCAAAGTAGAATACAGTCGCGTTCGTGGCGCCGGCGCAATGCGGGAGACGGACACGACGACGTTGAGTGGGGGGCAGATGCAGCGGCTGGCCGTGTATGTCCACGGACTCGTGCCTCGTGTATCACGCTGCTAACACCGTTGCCGTCCCCATCCTCCTGATCACACTAGATCGCGGACGTTCATGCGCTCGCTGATTTCCGAAACGGAACCCTCCGTTGGCCTCCTCCTCTTTGACGAACCGAGCGCCTCGCTCGATCCACGCGCAGAGCACGGTACGTCACGCCAATTCCCTACGTTCGTCCACCGTGGTTCGCTCACCCCCCCCTCTTCCTCACGCACCCCCAGATTTGTTTGAGCGATTGCGCTCACTGCGGGGAAACAAGACCATGCTTTTCTCCTCGCATCGGTTCGGCAATTTGACTCGTCACGCGGATCTCATCCTGTGCGTCCTCATACCCTTTTCTCTTACTCCTCATTGATCATCCCTCTACTTCAGGTACATGGACGATGCTGAGATCCAGGAAGCAGGAACGCACGATGCATTGTTGGCCCGGGACGGCGAGTATGCACGGATATGGAAATTACAAGCCGAAGCTTTCTTGTAAGGCTGTAGTCAACCATTGATCATGATTGGGTTTTACATGAACACAATGAAAATAAACGAGCGAATAATACCGTGCCGAAAGCGAATGGCGTGGTGGAAGGAGGGTTCTGCTTTACAGGACTGCCTTGCGCGCGATTACCCCAAGAGCACCCTTTCTCATTCCCACGGTCTTTCAGACCCTACAAGAAAAATTGGTCTCTGAGCCAACATGCACCGTCCCTAGATTACAACATGATAACGGACCTTGTCTGGTGCTCGGCTGAAGCACGCAGCATCGTCTGATAACTTGTCTAAACCGCGGGCTGTTGGGATCTCATCTCGTGGTCCAAACGTGAGCCTTTCCCTTTTTTTGTGTGTGTTTGCGTTCTCACTGACAGTCACCACACTTCTATCGCACACACAAAAGATGAGCACAAACCCAAGTATCGTCGGATTTGTTCCCTTCTGTTACGGGTGCGCATGCCTGATACTGCCGTTCTTATTCACAAACACATTCTTGTCGCCCCTTTTCACCGCGATCACGCGAGCGGAACCTCTTGAGTCATCCGCTCTCCCAGTTCCATGACTTTTGTTTTTTTTTTTTTTTCAAGTAGTAACAGGGAGCGGATTACAATGTGTAGGAGAGGTATGGACGGACACCGCCATATCTTGCTGACACCCCACTGTGTACTATCAGCGCTCGAAAAAGAGGGGGCCGACCGAGGATTCTATTTCGGGAATCAGCGAACACATGAACGCCCTCAAACTCGCCTGGATCGGAAATGATCAAGAAGAGGACGAGGCGTGTTCTCATTAGGTGTGCAGGAGCCAGTTGCACTGCTGCATCTGCTCCCTACTCAACGTTGTCGTGTCCGTCTCGTGCGTTGCGCCGGCGCCACGAACATGACTATTTTACTTTGCGCCCAAAGAGTAAAAGTGGTGCCTTCAAGGAACAGGTGGTAGCGGGGACATGGTAAGAATAGATTCACTGCCACGGGTGCAGCGAGTGGGCGGAGGGCGCGCCGTAGCAATCGCGCCGGATGTTGCGTACGAGTAAGTGAGGTGGGAGCGGGATGCAGTGAGTGACAAAGTGGACGAGTGGGTGGAACATATGACGCACGGAAATGAGATAGCGTGTGACAGTGTATGCGGGGTAGCGAGGGTGCAGGAACGGCTGGGAACGCGGTGAAATGGGGCTGCCATATTATCGTGCCACTTCAAGTCCTGTTTCGCACAGGGACAGGCCATATGACGGATGGCGGTGAGTCGAGGGCGGTATCTATGTGATGCTTACGTGTTCGTCTATTCAGGGAGAAAGGGAAAGGCCCATCGGCCGGAAATAAAATAATTTATTCACAGCTTGGGTAGATGTGAACATAAGAGTCGGCCCACATCCTGAAAAAGAATAATAAAGGTGCCCCGACATACCCGAACGACGGAACTTGTCTCTGCGCCTCGACCCCGGAATGACCCGATCATTGATAGGCATCCTATGCTGATCACCCCATTCAAAAATTCCGTCACCCCATGCAATGCATTTCCCCATCCTCGCCGTGTCAGGCCGTGACTTTTCACACCGGTATCTAGTGGACAGCCCGAACCCCGCCAGCGTTGCACCAATTCCAAATTCCGACCCATCGCCGAGGATCTCGTCCTGTGGAGTTGCTGTGGGGCCGCGAAGCGCGGAAGAGACGAGGAATTGGGGCAGTCGGGCCCGTCCAAGTGGATGAGCGTTGTCTTTCTCATCCGGGGCGATGACAACCAAAGGGACTTTAGATACGGAGAGAGAGCTCACCCCGAAAAAAGACATAGCCATGCAGTAGAGATTGATTCGAGTAATAGCCGCAACCTACTTAATGTATACATAAAAGGATGTATCGACAAAGAAAAGCAGGCCGAAGGGGAGGGGGGGGGGGAGGCATATATGACAGATCTAACACTATATATAACGAGAGGGTGAGGAAAGCGACGACGTCAGTGAGCGCGATGGTACACATGTGCAAGCGAGGATAAAAGAAATAAACAAGACGCAAAAGATCCCCCAAATAAACCCGATGGCGACTATGAACTTGGATGATCAGGTTGTGGTTGCTGCGTTGATGCCTGTGATTGCAATTTCTTAAACTTTTCAAACAACTGGTGCACACCCTCGGGCTCTAGAACCACTTTCGTCCCGTCACAACGAGCCTTCTTTGTGAACTCGGTGCACAATTCGTTGATATCAGCATCCTGTCACCAGTCCTTGTTGAGAAATGCCCGACGTCGAACAAACAGGACACCAACCTTGAAATGCGGATCCTGCGTAATACATCGCCACGCTTTGAGCGCCTCAATGTTATCCGGGCTCTCCTTTGTCCGCGGGAATTTCGAGCCTTGACAAGAGATCATGTCACCTGCAGACGTATCAGACGTCCTACGCAGCGCCGGGTTGGGGAGGTCAGTAAATGGCGACAGACCCCCTTCAACAATGCGTTTTGCCACATCGGAACGACTCAGGAAGATGGGTTGACACGCCGGCGCGTTGGCGCCATTCGGCGTGGACTCTGACGCAGACGGAGGGCTCTCTCCAGGTTGTGATAATGTCGTCCAACTGAACGGACTTAGGGAAGCCGACGTACTTGGTGATGAAGTACTCGAGTTCGGACGCGGTGACGACGTGGGTTTCTGAGACGTGGATGGAGGCTTCACACCGTTGGCATGCGCTACAGGTGATGTCGACGGGTTGTCCACCAGTGCGCTGAAATCAAGAGGGCCTTGATTAGCGGCAAAATTTCCCCCAAACAATTCGTCGAGGCTATGATGTGGATGTGAGAAATCGGTATGAGCGTTACTTTGAGTGAATGGGGAAGACTGGGTTGCTGAAGTCCATGAATTGGTTGGTGAGGAAAAGTTGAAGGCAAACTGGTCAATGGAACTAGCGGACGATGTGGTATTGGTCGACGCTGATGGTGATTCGTCGACAAAGGACATGAGAAGAGGGTTGTTGACGATAGTCTTGTAAGACTGTGGCAATGCATACTGGCCGAATGGAGACGGGGCAGTATCCGCTTGCATAGGTACATCTAGAGGCTCGTCTATTACGCTGAGCACGGATGGGTCAAAGGTGGTGAGCGAACTCCAGTCGATATCTGTGCCAAACGCGGAAGACTTTGACGCGGTCTGAGCAGGAGCGGATGGGGGAGGGAAAGGAGAGGGTGTGCCAAAGAAGCTAAAGGGGGAGGGCTGCACGGTGGGGCTCGGAGTTGGTGCGGGCATTGACGGCGGCTTTGGAACCGCAAATGTGAACTGAGCCTGTTTCAAGGCAAGATTTTCCTGCTGAAGGCGGGACAGGAGATCGCGCAGATTTGTGTTTTCGGCCAGTGTCGCCTCGTTCTTTGCTTCAAGGTCGGCGACCTTGTCCTCCAACTGAGAGAGATGAGGCAAGTCGGACAGGGGTAGTATATCGTGGACTTACATCCTTGACGTGCTTCTCCTTGCGCTCTCGAAATGCACGCTGGGCGGCTCTGTTCTGCTCCTTGCGCTTTAGCAGACGGGATTCGTCCTGGTGTGGCGACGATAAGCGACCTGGGCGGGGCAGTGGGACAGACGGACAGACGGACCTGAGAGTTACCGGTCGATTTGCGTCTCGACGGTTGGGGCTTTTTGTTAGGATTTCCGTCATCGGCTGATTCGGAGGGTGTGAGGGGTTAGAGATCGGGAGAGACAGCGGACAAACCCGTGTGTTGGTTCTTTGAACTTGGACCAGGCTCCATATCGTCGCTGCTGGCTTTGCGTTTCAGGGGGACGTCTTCGGTGTCGTTGGCACGGGCGTGAATGGACTGGCGCCTAGAAGTAGCACCTGTGATGCTGGGTGGGCTGGGACTGCTGTCGTCGGAGGGGGGACTTTGTCGCTGGTTGACGCTGTGATCGCTGGGGTCAGCGGGGGAAAACTGTTTGTGGAGGAGGGCGAGGAAGTCGTCGTCGGGGAGCTGGGAGAACTGGGAGGGGGCGTGAGCGATGTCCCACATGGCGTCGAGGGAGGAGTAGTTCATGGTTGACTCCTGACCTGCGATCGTGCGCGTCGTTTACTGACAAAGCTATGCCCATCATACCCGCATCCCATATTTTATTATTTTATTTATTTATTATTCTCGGCCATCTTGCGTGTACCCGACGGCACGCTCCCGCTCTCCTCGCAATGACTCGAGTGTCGGACTCAGAACTTTGCCGTTCATCTCTAGCTTGCACCGGCCCCACCTACAACCGCATCTGCCGCGGGTCTCCCCTTGACCCGGCAACCGGACCCGCCAGCTGCTGATTCGTCTGTCGGCCTGCACGCCCGATCTTTGTCTCACCTCTCCTATCCATGCCATGTCAGGCACCATGTATATTACCCAATAGAGTATGGTTAGCTCTCCGGTACAGCAGACTCATCGGAACAATGTTATAAAAAAAAGAAAGTGGAACGAGAGTGGTAGTAAAGAGACCCCAATTCACAGAGAGATGAGGAAAAAATAATGAATAGCCTAGCGAGAGATAACCCGTATATACGAAACGATCGCTCCGCGGAAAATTACGTTCCGTCCGAGGCGTGTTGGTAGAACAGAGAATTGGTATCACTTCGAAAATCACATGTCTCGGCAAAACACGCATGGTCGATTGGACAAGGACTTACATAGTACTCGATCTCCAACTGCAGGTACCGTTTGTCAATGTCGTCCTTTGGTCATAGAAAACAGCCACTTACAAACAGAAAAGCAACCTTTTGTGGCCAGATGATATTCAGTCCGACCGGGTTGTACAATTGGGTGTTCTGCTCCTCGATTTTATGTCTCAGCCGCCGCATTTCCTGCAACAGCCTCTCAGACACTATGCCACTCGCCACAGCCGATCACTCACCTTGGTGTAATGCGACGTCGTGACAAGTGTCGATAACTGCAGGGTGACCACGGCCAAAAAGTTGTCCGCGAGCGAATGTTGTATGCTGTGAGCAGATATCAGGATCTCATTGATATCATTGATCGTTTGATGAAATTGAGTCGGCGTGATCTGCAAGGAATATTGACATATGAATGCCATCTCATACACACGTGAGTCTAGGTGGTGCCACATACCCGTCCCTCCAATTCGAGGGGGAATACCGGAGAGAACTGAATCAATTCGCCCCCCGCGTAATCACGCTCAACGCGAACTATTTCGCGTGGATGGTGGATGCCTATTTGACCGACTGGAGGAGTTCCATACGCCGAACCAGGCGGCGGTGGACCAAAATAATACGATGAATGTGGGATCAACGGACGTCGACGGCTATGAAGGACAAAGAAATCACCACCACGCAAAAGAAAGAAAAATCGGCGGAACTCACCTCTTTTGTAATGTCCCAAACCGTTTCGAGTTGAGTGTCGAGTAATAGTCCGACCCATACGTCCCGTTATTGTCCGTAGGCGGGTCAATCTCGTCCCAGGGTTGCGGCGATGGCGGCTTGAACTCGAGGCGTAAATCTCGTGTGTTGCGCCCAGACGACCCAAACGTCCGCCACCGCGTCTTCTCGTTCATCTCCAACGACTGGCCGTCGCCATGTGCATTCCCCAGCACTCGCACAGAACCCACATCCTCTTCACCCTCCCCTTCCCCCTTCTCTCTCTCAACCTTCTCGTCTTGCAATCGCGCCTTGCCGTTGTATCGCAACGGATGCCATCCCTCCCCAATATCCTCTTCCTGCATTACGAGTACCTCCTCCTTCCTCGACACATCCCTGCTCCCACCCTCCACTCCACCCCTCACATCCGTGCCCGTCCCCATGCGTGGGTGTGTCAGCGTCACGACCTCCGTGCCTTCCCTCCGCGCCCTCTCTCCTGCCCCCCCTCTCCCCGTATCGATCGCCTCCTGCAATTTCGACCTTGATTGCCAGTGATCCGCGCTCGGCCGAAACCGGACCTCGCCGCCCATCCGTCGCTCGCTATCCCCACTTGGTTGTTCCCCCGTACCTTCCTCTGCCTGCGTCCACGATGTCGCCGCAGATGACACCCCCATCTCCGTCCCCTCCTTCATCGATGACTGCGAACGTGAATTCGAACACGAGCCCGAATGGGAGACGGAATGGCAATGGCGAGTCGAGCCTTGAACCGACCGTGCCACAGACTCGTCAAGGGAGCCCACGCCACCCCTACCCGTGATATGCGTCTCCCGGCCAGAGTGATCATGGTCGTTCTCGCTCTCGTGTGTGTTCCTGTCTTCGACGCATGGACATTGTCCTTGCTCGTCTCCTACCACAGCGATACCCGCCTCTCCTTTTTCTTCTGCTTCTTCGTCTTCTTCTTCGTCGGCCGTGGTCACGGCGATGCCAACACCCACTTCCTCGATCTCGACTTCACCCCAGGCTTCAGGGACATCACCACCACCATCCCCAATCCAAGATGGCAAGTGATTCAGCAATTGTTCGGCGGAAACGTGCTCGGGGGATGTCATGTCAGGAGAGGACGCATAAGAGGAGTGCTTCAAAGAACCCTAACGTTGTCAGCGTCTACGTGGCGCAACAGAGCGATACCTAGTTGTCGAGCGTCCTCGAGTTGAAAAGCAGTAGAAAGGGAGTGCGTTGCGAGACGGAAGCTGTACCCGGATTGAGGCGAGGTGTATGCCGAATTGGCGTGCCAAGCATTTGTGCGAATAATAAATAAAAAGAAATTAAGTTCGAATTTCCGTTGCAAAAAGAAAATCGATTCTAGAGGGAATGCTCTACATGTACATATGTGCGGCAATACATAAGTGGTTTTTGTGCAATGGGCAATACTAGGTAATACTTCATATCGTTTTCGTCAAATACGGGGACGCTAGGCCCCATAGTTACATCAACAAGAAATAAGAGAACGAGACTAGGCAGGCGAAGAGTCCTTCTTGTGAGGCGGCGAGGCCACAGGTCGGGTCGTTGGAGACCCCGCAGCTGGATTCATCACATCCGACAACTTTCCCCTTGACGGCGGAGATGACGAGCGTCGATCAATTGCCATTCGATCGTCCGTGGGTGAAGGTGTAGTAGACGCAGGGGATAGCGTCGCAATGGGAGGCGCGATGAGTGCCGACGCGCTGGTGTGAGAACCATGCCCAGCGCCAATAGGACGCGGGTGCGGAGGGAGAGACACCGAGATGGAAGGCGGGCTGGGGGGGTATGGATGTCCAGCTTCAGCATGTTGACGAGATTCAGGGGAATGGGAGGCGGGTTGCGTCCGGAGTGGAATAGGCGAGTGTCGCGAGGAAGGAACGGGTGTGTGTCGCCCCGTGGGGGGCGATGGCGGTCCGCGCTTGATGGGATCCACTCGTGTGCGCTTGATGTCCGACTCATCTACGCCAGGACTCAGTGGTCGTTTTAGAGAAGCTCCGCCAGGGGGAGATGGGCGACTGCCAGACGTCGAGATCGACCCGCGATGAGAAATGACTGGCCGTGGGGATGTCGCAGTATGCCTGCTACCATTCGACAACGTAGGCGAGTGCATTGGCGCATTGTGGGACTGCGAGAGGACGATAAGTGTATCCGCGACACCCTCATCATAGTCTTCATCCACAACGCGCGAAGGGGGGCGAGGAGTGACAGTCGTCGGAGAAGGCTGTAGAGAGCGAGAACCGTTCGAACTCGATGTATCCTGTGCTTCCTTGGCAGAAAATGACCCAACTTTGAACGAAGCCGACAAGTTAGCAGGCTGTTCCTCCTTTGTGCGACGTTGACGCTTCCTACGTTCCTTCTTCGGAAGGTCTCCTGGGACCGATCCTGACACACTCTGAGTGTCCGAATCCTTCTCCTTGGTCTGTTTTCTCCGTCGATCCTTCCCATCGGGAGCAGGTGTTGAATTGGGGGACTCAGACATGCGCATGCTGTTATTGGCGGTCGTATGAAGAGGAACACGCGAAGCACTCTCTGGGGATGTAGCCATTGTGATTGACTGTCGACGCTGGTCCAGCGCTGCTTCCGTTTGCCCCGGGGCCTCGCGCGCGTCAAATCGCGCCGGGTCGTATCGCCGGTGCACATTCTCGGGAGGCGCCGAAGGTCCGGGTGGAGGAGACCGAGGGTGAGGAGGACCACTAAGCGGCTTCGACTCCCAAAACGCACGCGGATGATGAGTGGTGGGGTGTGCAGAACGTGGGGATGTTTCCATAGGGCTCGCGCCACGATGGTGAGGCCCGGGCGAACGTGGCGGATAGTATGGTTGCTGCGAATGGTGACCAGGATGTTCTGGTCGCGGTCGCTCCCAGTCACGATGGTGCTCTGGCGGTGGCCCGCGACGCTCCCATGGCATATCACGCTCACCTTGGCGCAAAGGTTCGCGTGAATAAGGAGACCGCGGTGCAGCGGTCGTGGCAGGACCAACTGGTTGACGATTCGAATGTGGATATGTCTGGAACCCGGGTCCAGGGGAGCGGGCGCGCGGTAGGGGTGGAGGAGAAGCGGAAGTGGATGGAGCCCGCATAGGGCGATCGAAGTACCCCTGGCTATGCCCGGTCGTCACATGGACAGCGGAAGCGCGCAATTCTTCAGTCGGAACCTGAGGTTGTGGAACGGGGTGGTGCAACAGCAAATTTTGGTGGCCGGCTGGACCACGAGGCGGGGCCTCGCGAGGCCCGATAAAGTCACGATGATGAGGTGGGCGGTCAACATCCATCGGAGCCAAGGGTGTATGGGATGGCAGATGACGCGATTCATCGAGAACAACGGGAGGGGGTGGGCCGCCCCTAAATGGCCCAGGTGACGATCGGCCACCAACCGGAGCAGGTGGTGGTGGTAGATGCACATTATCACCATTCGACGGTCCACGGGAATCTGATCTGAACAGAGGACGTGCAGCACTTGACGTCGATGTTGACTGGAGGAGGAGGGGGGGACCGGTGAGACCGGGAGGGGGTACAACGGCACTCGCATAAGCAGTCGGATGTACATCTTGAGGCCCAGGTGCGGCAGGCAGTTGTCCTCCTGTTGCTTGCGCGTTCTTCAACAACTGCAGGCGCTGTGATATTACATGGTTGCTAGGATCGAGTTCGCTCGCCCGCGCGTAGGCATCGATGGCATCCGAGATCTGATTGTTGCAGCTCTCGTAGAGACTGCCCAAGTCGAACCAAACCTCGGAAATATACGGGTTAATTCGAATGGCGCGGGAGTACGCGTCGAGCGCATCACGAAACTGATTGATCTGGAAGTACAGTACTCCGATGGAACACCAGAATGTTGGGTTGCGTCCATCGCGATAGACAGCCTGCTGATATGCTTCGTATGCCTTGTTATACTTTTGCCCTGCCATGTAAGCACGACCGAGGAGATACCAGCTTTGGGCATCTGACGGGTCTGTGAAGAACAATGAATGAAATGCAAGACGCGGAAACAACACCATACCAGCTTCAAGACTCTTGGTGAGATATTGAATGGCAAGTTCCTGATTCTGGAAGGACGAGCCGTCCTGATGATACAGCCAGCCAAGTTGTTGCAGGACCTTTGCATGTCCAGGATTGTCAACGACGACGCGTTCGTATGCGTCTTTGGCGCGGACATGCTGGATCGGGATCGTGTCTGTCAGAAGATCAAAGATGAGGGAACTACGGACTTACGTCTTTTTGCTGTTCATACACGTGGCCGATCTGGAACCAGATGTCGGCGTGGGCGAGGGGACTGGGAGGGTTTCGTAGAATACGATCGAAGCAGGACAACGAGTCTTCGTATTTTCCTTGCTGTTTGTAGATGATGCCAAGGCGGAAAAGAATCTCGTTTGCCTTATCGAAATCTAATTCTGCTAAATGAGTACATAAAAGTACCAAAGAGAATGCGAACCAAGACCAACCTTTGTCCATCTTGAGGACAGATGCAAACGCTTCCTCGGCGTGGTCCAAGGAACCATACCGGTCGTAGAGTATGCCGATACCATACCAGAGCTTAGGATCCTCCTGCACGACAAGGCATGTGACACATTGTACGCGAGGTGGGAAACGGGGGCGAACCTTTGGATTTGGTAACAAATAGAGCGCCTGTTGATAGGCGGAGTATGCCTTTTGAAGATCATCCTGCATGAGGTAGCAGTGACCTAAAGCGGGAATAAATGAGCGCCATGGAGTGAGACAGTACAGAAGGGGGCTTACCGAGCGCACTCCAAACTTCGCCGTTGTCTTCTTGGAGTTGAAGCACGCGCTGAAAGTATTCGATAGCCTAGAAAGGAAGGCAAGTGACATCAGCAATGGAGCACGTGAGGATCGAGATCTCGATCTTCAAAGGGATCAGAAAAAATGGAACAAGGCGATGTCACGGCGGCCTCCGCGGCGGACATCCTCGGAGTTTAAAACAGGATTGGCAGAAACGCTTAGCCCACCTTTGGGTAGTTTTCTTTGATCCGAGCGATTCCCGCAACTTGAGTAAGCCCTGATAGGGATATCGGATTATGCCGCAGGGCATTTTCATACGCGGTGATGGCATGTTCCAGATCACCCATTTGCTCAGCAACGCGGCCTGGGAAACAAGTGCGATTTTAGTTCAATATGTACACCCGGAGAAATCGAACTTTGACACACCGATGAGAAGCCACGTTTGTTCATTGGCGACCGCAAGTTTATGGATTACCGTGGAGGAAGCGGGTGCTACGCCATTTGGCGGTGGCGGATTGGGCACGACGACGGGGGAAACGATTTGATTGGCAGGCGGGTGGGCGTGGCTGGAGCCATTTGATAGGGTGGCGGGAGTGGAGGGGTGGGTAGCGGAGCTGCCGTTGAGATGGGGTGGGTGGGCTGGGGCGGGGTGGGGAGGATGGGTGATGAGGGTGTGGGAGTGAGGGTGGGAGGGCTCGTGCATGCGGACGTCCCGGTCGGGCTGACGGGGAACGTGGCGGTGGGACATGGGGAGCGGACTTGGGAAGGCGACGAGGAGGGGAGGGGAAAGCTGTCAGACGCAGGTGGATGGTGATATATATATGAAAAACGGTGCGGGAGAGGGGAGATCAGGGCCCTTTACACCCCAGTCGCACGATCAAAGACGATCAAGCAGGCGGGTGACAGATCTGAGATCACTTTTGGAGAGGATCTTGTGTATGAATATACATACACCGATTTATGACATCCTTCTCGTCTCCAGATAGCCGCGTGCCTGCTCTGTCCATTTACGGCCACGTTGCCGTTGCCCGTCGCGGCTACTACTTTTTGCAGCTGTGCCACAACATGTCCGCGCACACCTGTGGAGTCCCGTGGAAGCTTATCCAATCGTGGCAGACCGTGAGTTAAAGAGCTTAACGGCCAACCCCTTTTCAACACCGCCAAGCACTCCCTTTTTGGTCTCTCCTGTCCACGCCTTCCAGACACCCTTTTGCGTGGATCACAACGGGAAGCCTAATCCTGGCCGCACACGAGTTCCATTGCTGCCCGTAGCCACCATGCGCCTTCTGTCGGCCCTGAGGCTGGGCGTTATGTACATACAGCTCCATTATCTGGCCAAGGGTCCCCCACCGTGCTCGCTGTCTTCTAATTACTACAGGATCATGTCCTAATGCGCTCATTGCCGAGCGACCCGTTCGGAGCCATTACAGCATAGGCTGCAGGCGAGAGATCTCGGAGGCGATAGCTTCGCCTCCTGACAATCGAGCGGGTACCAAACTACCGGTTTCAAGCTTCCTTTGATCAAATATCTCAGTCTAGGCCATCTTTCTCGCGATCGCATTCGGAAAATATGAGTTGTTTCTAGGGTCCGCTTATGCTACATTGGGCGACTGATCGTGCTAAATTGCCGTTGTTGCTTAAATAAGGCACGCGTGCCATCCCTTTCTTGGCCTGCCGCCAAACACATCCCTGGCAGAACGGATCACCCAATCAGAATGCAAATACGTCGTGCCGACACTTCACTAGCCCACTCCCTGGTCCGTGAATCTCGCCATCAACCCTGCGTCCCCTGTCTTTTCCGTCGCAAACAATTCGTTTCAATGAAACGTTTTTTTCGCACTCCGCCACACCAGGTGCGGGACAGGACGCTTCGGCTGGGGCCACGCGCGGACTTTGTCTGACATCGTGTCATTCCTGTGCGCGTGCGATCGAAACAGGGTTCCATTCTGATAGAGTATTTGCAGCATGGTATGCACCCTTGTTCTATAATGAGTGGCAACGGTGTGTGGCATTCATTGTTCCTTGTCTTGCTCTATCGCCGAGACCAGCTGGACTGCCCCGAACAGAGTTCAATACACCCTCGCAGATCCCCGTCGAACCTGCACCGAGCCCTGGACAGGTGGTCGGTGTCAACAAGTCGCCTAACTCAGGACTGGATCAGTTGGATCATTCGATTAGGTAAGCACACCCTTGCTCACTGCTTCCATTTTTTGCACCGAGACGCTTAACAACGGGCGCTGGCCAAACCCGATTAGGTCCACCCTGACTCGACAGACCCGCATGCGGCATGTCCGCTTCGTCGCAAGCACAGTGCCTCGAATCTTGATGCGGTATTACAGTCGTCAAATGAATGAACTAGCACGATTGTTGGCCCGTGCCAGTCGGTGCGATGCAAAGTTGTCGGAAGCTTCACATGACGAATGAGGCGCCGAGATCCTGTGATCACCGTGTCACCACCCTATTGCCATTCGCCTACTAATCAGGTGCCATCGATAACCCTACTACGGGTACGGTTTAATGATCCCCATGCGGAGCAGCCTCAGCCGCACAGTTGTCTAATTTAGCACGTTCGCGAAGGGATCGTCAGGATGACCGGCCCGATGTCAACACTTCGGAGGATGTCGGATGTGACAGCATCGCTCCCTAAAATGGACACTGACACGCCCTATTAGACACGCCATGTGGAAACCCATATCGCCTGACGATTCTACCGCTGGCCGATTGAACTTAGCTGGGATTGGACGGCCAGCGAAAATAGAAAGAAAAAAAAAAAAAAAAGAAATTAAGGGGTCCCGCCACACCTCTCCGCAGTACATAGTATAGTAGTACTGACACTTGCTTGTTCAGGATCCCCCTACGGACGCAATGACGTGGGGCATTGTGGGGGTTCGACGTTTAGGAGGTGCGAAATCGGATGAACGTGTTTGTTCAGGGTCATGGCAGTCAAGCGGAGCTTCTGCCGCCGCACGAAAACTGCTGGCAAACGCGCGCGCCTGGCGGTATGGGGATACGGCGCGGCTTATGTAGCAGACTGCAACCGAGTAGACCTGGCAGCGGCGAACGAACTCCGCGGGAAAAGTCTCGTATCCATGGCAGGCGCCCACGTTGCGTCGAGCAGCTTCTCCATCTGCGAAGACAGATTGTCACGTTATCGCTTGACAACCTCCATGGTTGAACGAGTGGCATCGAAAAAGGAAAATCAAGGGTCATTCATGCCGCGCCACAGTGCTATAAAACAAAACAAAAGAGATTCGAGCCTCGGCCCGTCATTGAAAGCCTCTGACGTCTTGATAATTGAAACATTCATTCAGCGGCACATGCCTCGGGCGCTGTAATACAATGGACGTATTTGCTGCGGCTGTCGGGTGCATGAACGCCCTTGCGCGCAACGTACACAAAGTATATATTGCTGTATGTAGCCATATTGCAATCAGTCGTCCGTCAAGCCACTGATAGTGCCGCAAAGAACAATACACCGACAGATGCGCCACCAGTCCAAAAAAAGACAAGGCTGAATTCGCGTCCACTGTGTCTCCGCTCAAGGAGATCAATCACCGGGCCCCACCCGTCAACAAGGTTATTCCGGGGGTGCCTCTCGCACACTAGGAACACGTGAACGGCCAAGGCCGCCTTGAGTATGCTCCGACCAAGTCCGAAATGATTTTCTTGATAACCGACGAAGCAAGGCCGTGTGAGCAAGGGCGGGAAGATGAATCTCGTGTCGGACCGGAAAAGAAATAATATTTACAAAAAAAATCCACACTTTGGTCACTTTGAGCGCTCAAGATCCCTGTACGCAACAAGGGCGACTTTCGAGCTTCGACCGGTTTCTTCAACGTTCCCGAATTGGATCAGTCTGCAGTTTGTTTGTTCGAGTTTATCTTTCATCCCCATCTCCCCCAGCCTCGTTCCCCGCCAGCGAGCCACCTTCGATTCCGACTGTAATCACCCGCTCCTCCCATACCCGCCATGACCCGTGGGTTCCTACCGAGCACGGTCGTCAGAATCCCCATACTGATCTATTATCAGGAGGAAATCAACGAGAGATGGACCGCGCACGGGCGGCCAAGAAGCAAGGATCAGCCAACAAGTCGAAGCCAAAGGAGAGCAACGCCAGCCTAGCTAAACGTAAGGAGGCGTAAGCATAAGAGGATTCAGCTCTTCCCTTTCTTCTCTCTCACTTGGCCATTTTCATACAGTGATGCTGAGATTCTGCGCGCAAAGCAAAGGGCATGACTTGCCCCTCGTTTACGGTTGACATGAAGACTGACGTGTTGTTTTTTTTTGCCAGAAAAACGATGAGCAAAGGGCTACCGACGAGGCCGCGGCACGGGGATCAAAAACTAGTAAATAGTATTGGCGTGTGGCAGGTCCACGAGAATCTGTCGCGCCGTTGTGCCACCCCGTTCATCGGAGGATCGTTTGATGGGTGCTTCTACTTGTACATCTTTGTCCATTGTCCGGTACCCAATATCACCGTTTTTTTTTCTGGCCATACGTTCTGCGAATTCCGTTTCGTGAACCGTATATCAGGCAACCCCACCATGGCTATCGCCGCATCTCACGGAACGTGGATCGGGGAACGAATTCATGGAACCTGAGCTGTCCTACTCAATCAGGGAGGATAAAGCCCTGTACATGTTCAGCAGAGGCGGTGCCATACATATGGAGCCTGTCAAGATTCCGGTTTCGTGTTCCGAGATCTACCAGAAACGTCTCGTTCTGCTCTCAGTGCTTTAAAAAAAAAAAAAAAAGCACCCAGCATCATATCCCGGACTTTGCGGCCTTGCCTCTTTCCTCCCAGAGCCAGTAGCGGAAACTAGCGGGCCACCTGGTGCGGGATCGATGGGGGTCCAACGACCCGCTGATGACGGTTCCGCGATCGGATTGCTTTTCGGGATTTTTCTCCGTCCCCCCGCCAAAGCCTTGGCAGACCCACTGCCCTTTGATGAAAAAGAGAGAGACAGAAAAAGGGATCAAACAGCCGTGACGGTGGCAAAAGGGCAGGGTTTGTTCCTGGTAGGCTAAATACGTATACGAGGAGCCGGATGGATGACAAACACGCGCACGTCCACGAAGTTACATCGCAACGGTAGACGTCGCTCAGGACGCCATACCAACATGAAACGCCAGATACGGCGGCATCCCTTCTGATCCCAGTGGCCGCAGTGACTCTAACGCCGCCCGAACGTGGTTCCTCGGTGAGATCCGCTCGCAAGTCCCGCCCTGTGTCCCCTCCCATCCGGATCTCAATTCGGAACATTTGGGGAGCAAAGTGGAAGTCCGATCACATCAGCAGCACTTCGAGGTGTGCACATCATCCCACCTTCATAATCGTGTTGTCCGCAGTTCATACCGTCATATTTGGCACGTCCTGGCAGCGGCCCCTTTTACTGTCCATTCGGCTTCGTTGCCGTACCTTATCGGCTGCCATGTGGAGGTTCAACGTGACAGGGGCTGACAAGGCTGCGTCATCGATGCGCATTATGGCCAGGCGGTGTCACATAAGCTTGGAGTTGGCACGGATCTGACAGCCAACGTGTTGACGTCTGCAGCGATATATATTGCAATCCATCCACCACGACCCTCAAACTCTCCGCGCCACCCCGTCAGATTGCGTGTGTTTTTGAAACGCGCCACTGTGTTGGGCGTCCTGGTGTGGTCGCAGATAATCTCGCCCGCGGAGTCACCCACTTGTCATAAACCGTATCTCAGGAATGCCGCCCCGTCGACCACGGGGGGGGTTGCTTGGCTGAACTTCACCGCCGAGTGAATGGCATTGGTTGTGACGGCATCGGCAAGTAGAACATGAAAACTGCAGACCTAATCATTAAGTTCCATAAACCCTTCACTTTGCAAGGTAATACGTGATTTTGGACAGTTGTTGATTCCCCAGAGGGCTAAATGAGTTGATGCGGTCCGGTCACGATTCAACAAAAGGCATGGTCAATAGGCTTCTATAGGGCTGTCCATGTGATCCGAGTGGCTAAATGTGCAGGCGCGGCACGTCATTTCACCTTAATTGCCTGCCCGCCTTCTAACCGCCTTCGGCGGTATGCATCTTCTGGGGAAGCATCCACCTTGCCCTTCTGATGCACCCCCAAATCAGGCTGTAATGGGAGATAGGGCTGATGGAAGGATGGAACCGGTGGGACGGGATACGAAGTTGGCGAGGGGGCTGGTTGATGACGTGACCGGTATAACGATAGCAATGTATTGACAAACAGCGTCAGGAAAGAGAGTGACGTCAACGAGAACACCTATGCCAATTCAGTCCTGTAGAGCTGTGAGAACATTGATAATAAAACACTCACTAGCGTCTTCCAGCTAATGGGTTCAACGAAACCATTTACGACTTCGGCAATGAGCTCAGCACCAATGCGTGCTCTGCCAACTGTGGTTGGATCGCGATTCATGCAGGTTTCCCAAGCAGCGCATTGATGTGTCATCGCGGGGATTTGGTTAGTCTCGCAGTAGTTGTTCTTGTATTGAGCGGCGCAAACTCCGATCTCCTGTACGATATCTGATATTGTACCCAATTAGCAGTGCAACCGCAGCTGTTGATATAGGAACACACCCATAGAATATTCCGAGATTCGATGCTCAACGTCACGTTGAACCGTCAATATGAATTGCACAAGCAAGTACAGGAAGACGAGCACAAGTGCCAAGTTGAAGAAGAACTGGAGATAGCTGCATTCTGTTATATGTCATCGGCACCACACAACATGTACACGAGCTCACCCGAGCAACACGTATGGGGTGTCAGACCGAGGTGCTGGGATAGAGGGCATGTTGAGGGTGTAGTGATTTGACGTATTCTGTGTCAGGGGTCTGGCAAGACCGTCGTCTTCACTGTCATCGTCGCTTGGATCTTCGCCAATCCTCCTAGAATGAGACCGGGCGCGTGCCTTCTGTCGTAAATTGTATACCCTTCTCAGACCACCCGTTGCCACAGCACGATCACTTTCCTTTTCACTTTCCTCCGTTTTCGGGGGACTGAGGTCAGACATGTCCACATCGCGAAGCTCCGGTTGAGGGAACGCTTTTTGGGGCGAGAAGTTTGGCGGTGGTACCCACGGATATGGAGCATCCGTTTGGGGTGGGGGACTCTGAAAGATGAAAGGAACATTGCGGTTTTCGCCAAACATGGGCGTGAAGGGGGGTGCGGGGAAGGCCGGGGGTGCGGGGTTTAGGTCATTGAAAGGGCCTGGGGAGCCATCGCGTTGACACACACATGCATGAGGGACATGGAAACGTACGTTTTCGATGCGTGTTCGAGTCGTCAGCCCAGACTGGCGTCGTGCCGCTGGAAGGGCGAGACGTAAACTGAAAATCCATTGGTGCCTCCTTTGACCTGTGATGCGCGTCCATTGCGCTCAAAAACCTAAAGGCTGTTAATTCGGTGGGATGCGATAGTAAATGTGTGGTATACCTTGTGCACCGTGTCGTGTTAGCGTGTCCTCGAAACTGAGGCGCGCCTGCTAAACTTTCTGCGCGTACCAAATCACGTGGCCCATAAACACATTACTCTGCCTTGTCTCTACCCGTCATCGACCCCAGAATGTTGAGGAGCGCGTGGAGAACAGCCAGCCAACAGTCGCTTCCTTGGGCCAGGCGTTCAAGTCGCCGTTTTCATCCCCTTGCCACCAGCTGGAACCCGCCGTCAGCGAACCTCGTGCCCATCGTGATTGAACAGACGGTGAGTGCAAACAGCAGCTTTCACGCACAGGACCCCTCATACCACATTCAGGGCCGTGGCGAGCGGTCATATGATATATTTTCTCGACTTCTGCGTGAGCGAGTGATCATGCTCTATGGACCCGTGAGGTTAACCCAATTCGATTCCCGCGGGCTAATGTCAACCGTCGAATGGAACACGTAGATCAGAGACACGGACTCGGCATTGATCGTAGCCCAGCTGCTCTTTCTCGAAGCAGAAGAGACGTCCAAGCCAATACACTTCTACATCAACTCTCCGGGAGGGAGTGTGACTGCAGGCTTGGCCATTTATGACACTGTAAAACGTGACGGTCTTTCTTTTCAAGGATTTGGCTAAACGCGTTTACAGATGCAGGTTGGTTTGGTGATCCAAGGTGTTTGAAAGAGACATGATTCATTCCGTTGATTCCCAGTACGTTTCGTCACCCATACATACATACTGCGTTGGACAGGCGTGTTCGATGGGTTCCTTGCTGCTAGCTGCAGGTCTGTTTCTCAACCCCAAGCTTCGTGGATCATGACTGAGCACCGAGCAGGTGAAAGGGGAAAACGCCACTGTCTTCCAAACGCCAGCATCATGATTCATCGTACGCCCAATACCTGGCGGACCCTTACTGTCAGACTTATTTTCCGCATCTAGAGCCATCGGGTGGGGCTTCTGGGCAGGCATCCGATATAGCCATCCATGCCAGGGAAATCCTTCGTGTGCGACAACTACTAACGGGTATATATCAACGGCATTGTGCCAAAGAAGGAGAAAGCGAGGCATTAGGGTTGGAACGTTTTGGTACGGCCGCCGCCCGCCTAGCTTGTTTTCGACTGACGGATTTCTTCAGAGAAGGCACTAGAACGCGATTACTTCATGACAGGTGAGACCCGACCCGTCAATGCCATGCATCGTCGCGCTCATGATGTTCGAAGCGCGAGAAGCCCTCGAATTTGGGATCGTGGATGGAATTTTGGAAAAGAGACCCGGTTCTGAGTCGAACTCACCCGTTTCATGAGCTGCCCACTTGCCAATGGAAGTTGGCGACTGCTTCGCGCGTGTTTTACCATGGGCGATTCTGATCCTCGGTCGACCGCACTTTGCATGTGAAACCCCAAGTGGCCTGAGAAATGCCTGAGAAATTGTACTCGTCTTGACTGATCAGACGACACGTGTTGAGAGCAGCTGTGTGAGTCGTTGCAGGGTGTCGAGGCGCGAATCTCCGCTTCTAGAATGAGCCCGCGCACTGGATCGACCCAGATCTGGGATTCCAAGGCCCCTCAAACTGCGGGGTTGCATTCCTGACTATGCCTTTCTCAGCGGACAGCTGTCCATTTCATCGATTGGCGCAGATTCGGATTACGCAACGGCGGCCTCGAACGTGTCCCGCCAAGCAGTACAGCTGCTGCGTCGCACATGGGCCTCACCAGACTCGGTGCCGGCCTGTGGCCTCGGACAAATTGGTGGGCGCGGGCCGCAGCAGCACAGATAATGATGGGCTGCTGTGTTTCACAGATCCCCGGCGCTCTGATGAGGCTCAGTCAGGGTTCAATTATTAGACCCATTCACGATCGTGGAATGTTGTCGACCGTGTCAGCGATGGCGCGCTGGTCCCGTAATCTCATTAAATTTAGAGCTCGCGTCTATCATATCAGGAGACCCATCTGAATGCCTCATCGAAGCCGCTTGTCGCCGCATGTATGGAGGAACAGGGATGGTCGTGTCGCATTTAACGCGTCGCCGACCTGTCCCCAATCATGCTATCATTGCCCAGCCTGAATTCTGATCGGTCGCAATGCATCCTGCTGTGGACAGACGACCATTCCCGCAGGCGGGCCTTCGCAGTGATGTGCCAGTACACGACTGCTTCATCGAGTCGTCTCCCTCATGTTTTTGACGTGTTTCGATCCCTTCGGCGAACCCACCATGCCCAGGGGTTGGCGGAATCTCAGATCCACCCAAACAGAAAAAAAAAAAAAAAACGTCTTATCAGCCTTTCACCGAAGGTTCTGCCCAGAAGGCGGCGCCAGGTGGACGGGTGCGCCACGCTCAGCTGACTTGTCGCATGACCAATCGACCATGACACTTTTGGCATCACACGGGCC
>JBBPNQ010000212.1:0-25342 GCA_038090975.1 Boletellus pseudochrysenteroides
TGAGTCGCGACATGTCATGAATACCGCTTTCATCAGCTAAAGGCGCATCGTTTGACCAAATCGAGTGGCGTTTATAGTTCTGTCGCCCACTGTCAGCCAAGTTTTAAGCCCGACCGATTGATTCGAACGTCGATATCTCTCCATACATTCGGCTGCGGTCATCGTATCAATAATCCACCGGGCTGCTGGCATGAGCTTGTCAACTCCCAATTCAGTTGTGTTTCCCTGAACGGAGCTCAACTTGTGGCGCATGTGGGCTGCGTAAGATATGATACGGATTATTCACGCTGAGGCATTCAACACGAAGACCGCCGAGGTAACCCGTTTGAGGGTAATCTTACAGGGATAGATGGATGAGTGATGAATCTCCTGATCGTAGCTCTGCGAGGCTATCGACAGTCGCACCGCGAGTAGTTGCAGTATCTACTACCTCCGAGCGCACCGAAAAAGTTTTACCCGCGCAAGGCCGGGGATAGGCAGCTTGGCCCTTTGTGAATGGTGTTGGCTTATTAGCATTGATTACGCTCACGTTACCCTTCAGCTGCCCGGGGGGCGGGTTACTTGGAGTATCCCCATCTCGTTCGGTATCCTGATAGAACATTGTCTCCAGTTTCCTGAGATAGCATACCAACAAAATGCGCCCAAGCTTCTTCCCTTGGCTAGCACGAAATCGTGTGTTTCTCAGGTAGCGTCCACTCTGTGCGCACTGGGATTACTAGAGCGCCTCGTGGTCCTCCGTCCGTCGGAGCATCACATAAACGGTGAGTCGCACCATTTCACTGACCGCGTTGTGCTAACGCTTCACACGCAGCTGAAAACCCCTCGCTCATCAGATCCATCATGTACGGATATTTGTTCTGCGCGCGTGGCCCGGGCAACATAGTGAGCACGTCTCGACCACCCTCACCCCTGTATAGTCGCTCCCGCTCACCCATGCAGGGGCGCAAGGCACGTCTGATTGTGCTTGCTTTGCGGCTGCGACGCTCACCTCTGTTATCGGATGGTATTGGGACGGGGTGGTGGCAGACAGGGAGCTGGTCCCCATTTGATTCCAGGAGTGGATTGGAGGGAGGTGTATTGTAGTCGGCGTTCGTGCGCAGCAAGTTACCTGACTATAGTAATGTCTCCAGGAATTTCGTCTATGAAAGGCATGGCATTTATACATCCTGGGCATACTTGTTCCAGACCATGGAAACATTATTGAATACAATAGCTGGATACAGCGTACACTACATGCGAAAACTACAACCTAGAAAGCATCGCGTCTGACTCGTCACAGGTCGTCGCGAAGTGTCAAGAAGAGAATCACTCGATTATGCGTCAAGATCATCAGTTTGTTGTTCAAAGCTGAAAACTGTGGATTGCTTTGCAGCGGCCGCAAATGTTGTGGGAGCCAAAACAAGCGCTTGTCCCCCTTGCACACCCATCCGTCATTCCGTATCACATACGACGTCCGGAATTGACAGTCGAACGCTTGATCTTTGTATTTAGAAATCAGGTGTGGTAGAGGGGGAGTAGTAGAGTCTTCTTTGGGCTGCGGTGCATCGGATGCCTCTTTTTGATCACAAAGGTCGCAGCCCGCGTGCTTCTCCTCGCCTTCGTTCCCTGACGCAGTCGGAAAGAGCTGTGAGGGCATGGCCCAGAAGGACACCTCGCTGTCGTCGGTCTTGCAAACTAGTCTGAGGGGGTCTTGCGAAAACAGGACATCCTGAACGGTTTGGGTGATTGCAGTCCCGCTGGGGCATAGCGTATGCGATGCCGACGTCGACAGAGACACGAGCCGGACCGTCTTGTCTTCGTGTGCGATCACAGCCATGTCACCGAGTGGTGCAAATCCGACGGCCGTCGCAGGGGAACTGAACTCTTCATGAGAGATGGTCACTTTGCACGCACCAGACGACGGGTCCCAAAGTTGTACGACTCCCTGCGTGGAGCCACTCAACAGCGTCTGGGAGTCAGTGGAAAACGCCAACGCGGTGACGGACACATCCGCTGCCACGTTCATCGCCCTCTTGGCCTGCTTCTTAACGTCGCACACCGTGATGGCACCATCGTGACCACACCCGATTAAGCCACCATCGGGAGAGAGACAGAACGCTTGGACTTTTTTCAGTCCCGAAAAACGGACTCTCTGTGTGCCCGTCGTAGATTCGTACACGCGAACCGTCGTCTTGTTCTGGCGTTCCCAGAAATCCGACATGGACCACGCAAAAGTGCTCGAGTCGGTCGAGAAAACGGGTAATGGTACGTCATCTGTGCGTGCGTAGTCGGCGATCCCAAAGTCAACTTTGGAGAGGAGGCGGAAATGACTATCAGCGAGGTACCACGACATCCCGCTGTTCACGAGGAAGCGCGCTCCGTTTCGGGAGGCGACCACAGACTGCGCTGTGCGAAGCGGCTCGGCGAAATCTCGCTTCATTTCTTCATCCCACTTTCTGGTCGAGACGGTCGTGTCCAAAATGTCCAGCGATCCGAGGTAGCTCCCTGCCGCAACGCGAGTACCATCCGGTGATAGCGCGAGTGCCGTCAAGTCCGCTCGTGCAGCGTGTATCGTAGGTGTATCCACCTTGGGCCCGAATGGTGTACACCATGTTTCGCTTAGGTACGAGAACGCGAAGGAGGACGACTGTGGCGAGTAGGCTACCAAGAGATCCTCCCTCCCTCCATCCCAGTTTGACTCGATCATTTTCCTTAGCAGGAATGCCGGCAGGCCGCGTCCTAGTACTTTGGCTTGCCAAAGCGGCGAGTTACCCATTGCCGACTGCAGATTTTCCCCCAAGTCCCAGATGGAGGTATCAGAAGACAACATACGACTGGAAACGCTGCAAGAGAGGATCGTTCCGTCCGATGCGGAAAGAAACCGATTGTTGTCGTCAAAGAAGTGTACCGAGCGAATGGTGTTCTTGTGCCCTTTGGAAACCGTACGCGTACAGCTCCCCGACCGGGCGTCCCAGACCTTGACCGACTTGTCCTGGGATCCCGTTAGGAACATGGTTCCATCACTTGAAACATCCAACGCGGTGATGCCTGCACGATGACCCATCATTCCACGTGTCACCTTGCCAGCTTTCACATCCCAGAGAATGAGTAGGTTGTCTTCGGACCCCGAGCACAGGCGCTGAGAGTCTGGCGTAAAAGCGAGCACCGTAACGGGTCCCTCATGAGCCGCCAGCCTATGCAAGCGTTGAGCCAAATCGAGTGACCATAGCTGGATCGTGCGATCCCGAGAGCCGGATGCGAGAAGGGTGCTATCTGGAGAGAACTCGAGACACGTGATCTTGTCCTTGTGCGCATCCACGTCCCTGAGGTGCTCTCGGCCCAGGTTAGGGTCCCAGACAGCGACCATGCCATCTGTGAAAGCGGCTCCGAGGAAGGCCCCAGAGCCAGAGAAACGAACCAAGATAGAGGATGCTTTGTCTCCAAAGCTGGCCACGTTCCCTCCCGTGACAACATTCCACAGTTGGACACCTTGATTCATCCCGGCTGTAGCGACGGTGCTCCCGCTCGGCGCAAAAGCAACCGAGGTGACAGAACCGAGATCGATGGAATACTGATAGGCCTGCCACTCGTCGTCCTGACCCTGATGGATCGTGCACGTACCCCCCGCATCGTGCTTAAAGTGAGCAAAGAGGGGGCTGGACGACGAAATAAAAGTGATCGCCGTGTGGTAAACGTGTGGCGCACTTTGAGATATGGGCTCCCTGTAGAGCAATACCAGCCGCTCGGCGTCTTCGATCAACGCAGCCGTCTCTTTCGGAACGCTCGCGAGCGACTAATCGGGTTTAGACGCAAAGACGAAGGAAGCAACGAAAGCAAGCATACCTTGAGCCAATTCAGCGCGTCACGCAACATCATGATCGCCTTCTCAACATCGTCGAAGATACTGGCCGTCTCAATCCAGTACAAGAGGCTCTTGCTGCAAAATTCCCTCATAGCGTCCAGGAGCGATTCGTATACCCCACCTTGACTCGGGAGCTGAGTGAGGTGGTGCGACCAATAGCGACACGCATACACCAACGCTTCATCGTAGGCTACCTGACGGCGTTCTTGAAGATCGTCAATGTCACGATTCAGCTTGGATGGGTCGTCGATTCCACACATGTTGCGCTTCAACAATTTGACCATGGTCTTGAAGCAAAGCTGAGCCATGAGTCGATGATAGATGACGGGATCGATGGTGTACCTTCGGGACCTCTGCTGCGAAACTAGGAAATCGCGAAAGGACGCATGGTAGAACTGGATAGTTTTCTCTCCATTCTCGAATGACAACACAGAACCCAAGGCAGGGATGACAATCCTGGCGTCGACATCCGGCCGATCAAGTAGTTGGTGCAACGCCGGAACGGTCATTGGGATGGACAGGCAATATACGATGCCCAGGATGAGACGGACGATGTCTGCATCTGGAAAAGTAGACACAGCATCTAGATACAGAGCGTCTAGGTCAGGATACGCAGTGTCGCCAGATGGCCTGTCTTCCAGGATAGCTTGGAGACGCTGGATGGGGTTATGCATTCTATCTCCGACGAACTTGACTACCGTTAATGCAAAAATAAAAAGACCAGATGCCTTCTCGACGATCCGGTCGAGATCTTCCGGAGATGGCCATGGCCCGTTCTGCATGACCTGCGAGTGCTCTTGGTAGACTTGGTCCAGCGCATACTGCAGGAAGCTTCGAATGTCATCTTCCACATTGAACGACTCGATTTCAAGAGTGAGTGTAATTGACGCGACGTCTGGCTGACGAAAGTGAGCTTGGAGCCAAGGCTCAGGGCGACTCGTTATTAGAAGACGTAGGGGTAGAGGTGAATTGCGGACGAGTTGGACCAAGAGGGACACCAGTTCCACGACAAGTAGAGGGTCATCGCATTCATCAAGGGCGTCGACTATGACTAGAAACGGTGACCCAGGATGTTGGAGACCACCAGATAAAGGTTCCAGCAACAGCTTTTGCATCTGCTCGCGGAGTACCTTGGAAGGAATCATGCAGTCCTCTTCCAAGACTGCAAGAATAGCTGGGCGGATCGTGGGGATGGAGAACAGAAACTGGGTCGCGATAGTGGGGAAGAAGTGACGGGTAGTACGCCGTTCGATATCGCGCCGTGAAAAGAAAAAGCTGGCTGCCAGACGTTTCTGAAAGGCATATTTCTCTGCGATCGTTTGAGATACTGCCGATTTCCCAGAGCCAGGACGACCGTTGACCCAACAGATGAGTTTCTCATTACTGCTCTCTCCGTCAAACCACTGCGCCAAGCGGTCGAGGAGCTGAACTCGAGTACCCGCCAAGCATCGTGGCGCGGGATGACGTTCCGCTGAATCGAATGCAGCGCTGGAGGCAGTAGCCTTTTCCAATGCTTCCAAGCCTAGCCAAGTTCGATAGATCAGGACCGATAGGGAAGGCGCTGGAGCACACTGACCTATCCGAGTGCTTTGTAGTATCTGATTTCCATGTACGATAGTGTTTACTGTTTGATTTCCTTGTACATTTGCGCGAGAGGTGAAAAACTGGTCACGATGGACCTCACTGAAGGTGGAATGACTGGCGTCGACGTGGGAGGAGTTATTAAACATGGCTTGGGACGGTGACGGAGACTGAAGGCATTCCTGAGCTAAACCCAGGCAACCTTCACCGCAAATGACTAAAGTTCAGCCTATAGTATCCCACCGCTTACCTTCCAAATGGCGAAATGCACAGATTGGCGCCGAACATAACGTTGACTCGCGAAGTTACTTCTTGCCAAAAAGAAACACCGGTTGCGGTGAGCGAGCAACTTCTGGCAATACAGTACACCATCTCACACTGCATGCTGACGGGAGACGAAAACTTTATGCATTGTGAGCAATATTCAATAGGATGTCTGTCACAGTCACGGGATGTAACAGTGTACTAGGCTGCAAATGAACTACTAGGGACGAATCCATCTAAAGTAGTCTGTCGGGCATGGACTCGAAGCTCTGCCCGACGAAGGTAAGCATGGAAATGACAGAGCTGTGTCGACAAGTTGAGCGGAAGGTCAGATAACACATCTCCGTGCTGTAAACATGCCTTCATAAGTTTCTCGCAGAGATGGAGCGCCTCGCCGCGGGAAATGACAGGCTTGTTGGGATGGTCCCCTTCGTCCGAGTCGACCTCGATCATCTTACTGTTCTCTTCCTCCATCTCTCAAACTACCTCAGCAACAATTGCTTCGTCTCCCCCAGACCCTTCGAGAATGTCGGCCATTGAGTCTGGTGTTTCTGCTTCTTCGGGTCGAAATTGACCTGGTGAGTTCAATTTCGAGGGTGTTGAACTGCAGGGCGTGCGCGGTGTTCACGAGTCTTATACACTCGACAAAATGAGGTTACCTATCCATCTCCTATAAACTTCTCTGCATCTGGAACGTTAAGAAGCTCCTCGAATTTGCCACGCTTCCCCTTCAACATTTGCCTGTTGAATTGCTCATCCTTCGCTTCCATATGTTTAACCCGCAGGACCAGAGCTCTTTCGACATCGGTCGGGCGACTACTCGAGGACGCTTCGAAGAGAGAGCTAAGGGATTGTCATTGATGCGGTTTTCAACATCCGAGCGATCCTGCAGCTCTCGCGAGAGTGTCGGCTGTGTGAAGATCAAAGCCCCGGTCTTCAGTGTCCTGAAGGGTTCCACGATGTCTTTCTGTGGGACAGATGGACGCGCATCAACGTAAGCAAAGACAGCGAACCAGTTGCCAAATGTGAGACTGTGCCGTGACGTCGGGGTCGCAGTTTGAGCTGACGTTCGGGGAGTGTCAACATTGATGGCCTTCGGCTTCTTGGGCTGTTGGTTGTCAGTGCGGAAGGAGTGTTACGAAGTTTACGTTTCTCAACGGTCATAATTGTGGGACTTGATGGACTCGAGTCACTGCCACTGGTGGGCACGGCCGGGGGAGTGCAAGTTTTCACTTATCAAGGTTGATAAGGCCCCGGCCTAATTTTGGGCCCTGCCATAGCGCATAACGGGCGGGTCCGGTCAATGCATATTAAGGGTGTTCAAAGTAGAAAACGAGAGGCGTTCTGAGGCCGTTTTGAAAGTTGTTTGAACCTCACCATTCAAAACGACTCGAGTCGTTTTGGAGGTCGTTTTCGGCACGTTCAGACGGCCGCTTTCGGCAACACAGACTGAGTTTCAATTCCTCGCTGCTCGCCGCGTCAGCCGCTCACCGCTCATCGTTCATCACTATCTATCGCTCGTTACTTCTCGGCCGTTTGTCCTATAATTTAGGCTTTCAATTACACAGGCATACGTTTGGGGGATCGATGCAGTTCTTATCATTGAACCGACGACTGCTATCAATTATAAGCTCCGAAAGATATATGTTTAACTCCGACAGTGCATTATCCACTCCGAGCGAAAACGACATGCGAAAACAGCGAAAACGGGGGCATCATGTCGAGATACAAAAGGTTTTGGGTCAGCCAGAACGACTTTCAAAACGACTCTCAAAACGGTCCCAAAACGGGGCCCGTTTTCTACTTTGAATGCCCCTAATAATTTGTTTAATTCTACACTGCCCCACAACGGGATCCACAAAACCCTATGCAGTACTAGTAGTAGGGCCATGACACACAAATCACAAGAAACCATAACCAGGCAGAATGACTGTTTTCTGCTGACTGCCAAGAGCCTTCTGCTTCTGGGAGACTACCAGCCACCCATTTTATATCAAGACCGGTTGCCAATACCAGAGTTCGGTCTCAACATACCTACCGCAACGTTGAACACTACTAATACACTGAAGATCGCAATACACTACGGATGGTGACATAGTACGAATGGCTAGGAAATCGTACACTCCAATATGTCATGAGTCGTCATCATTCAATCGGGTCATAAAAAATCGTAATCAGAACTCTCTCGGCGTAAATTTCCTACCGCACTCCTCGAGCGCATGTTCGACGGCCTTCATCGCTTGCAGCACCCGCTCTTCTTCAAATCGGCGCCCGATCACTTGCACGCCCACGGGCAGCCCATGCATCGCTTCCGCATCATAGACCGAGTACGCTCCTTTGGCAACCACACCCATCTGCTTGTATGCCTGGCTCTTCTGGAAACCTTCGGGTAGCGCATCAGACTCCTTGTTCACAAAGGTCACCGGGAGAACACCGGCGACGGAGTCGACCTAAGTCATGTTACACACGGTCAAATCGGACGGGGGGGCGGGGTAAAGGGCCAGTACGCACGATATTACATATCATACCCACCGCAGCGGTCATAAACGTGACTTTCTCAGCTGTACCTTTTGGTATGGCTGGCAAGGGGTGGGGTACGCTAAGGACGAAGTCCAAACCCTGCGCATCCAAGGCATCGAACCATCGCCCTCGATACTCATCCCGAGCAACGACGAGTTCACGCTCTTGCGAAGCTGTCTTGGGATGCGACTTCTCAACCAAAGATGCATAGATTTGGTCTCCAGTCAAGGTGCGCGTAAGCGTAGCAATGAATTTCTTGATGAATAATGGCATCTTGAGGAGGGACCTGGTGCCACTCATGATGGGGTCCAACTTCTCGTCCTTACGCAAGGGTTTGAAAAAACCAGCACCTGTTACGGAATCAAAATCATGTAAAGTGAGTACAAGCCCTCGGGGGTGACACTCACCTGCATCAGAGAAGCACAATTGTAAGCCAATGCTGAAACCCTCCACAATGGGCGGTGGAGTGCTGGAACGTTTTTAATCTTCACGCACGGCTTGAGATGGACCCAAAAATACCCACAATTTCACGACTTCGTGCCCTTGTTTCTTCAGTGCATCCGAAACCCACTCCAAAGCTCGACGACAGGCTGGAGTCGGCGGCACGATTCCTGCCAAATAAATTTATACACCCTGACGGTGATGAAGAACACGGTGTCACCTACCATCTTCCCATATGACCCCCCATCGTAATTTTTTGTCGTGAAGATTAACTTGCCTCCAAGGTAATGGAACACACTGCCACGATCGTCAGAGGCTAGTCCGTACCACTTGACAAGTACCATCGCCCTCACCGTGTGATCATAGTTCCATGGGTTCATGTCCACCACCCGCTTCCAGAATTCCTCCAAGTCGTCCAAGCGCCGTGCCATCGGCGAACACGAAGTACCAACAAACTCCTGACCAGGCAGTGGAGGCAATGTACCCAAACTCGGAAACCTGCCGAGGGACGATCGCATACCATATACACCACAACAATGAGCTGGCCATCGAACACTTCCGCCGATATCCGTACTAATTTCGATGAGGGTACCTCTACTGGCCAAAAGAGCGGCGCCACCACCCGTCGACGCGCCACTGGTAAAGTCGGCGTTGTAAGGGTTGCTCGTGCGACCAAAAAGGTCCGAGGAGGTCTCTAGGCCCAGAAGTCCAGGGGGTGTCGTCGTCTTCGCATGTATGATCGCCCCGGCATCTCGCAAAAGTCGAACGATGGCAGCCGAAGTAGAAGCGGGCTTATTTACCCTTGACGAATAGCCCACTGTCGTATCATAACCCTTGACATCGACGCAGTCCTTGACGGTGATGGGGACACCGGAAAGTAGGTGGGTGAGCTCGTGGCTGCCTGACGTATAGTCGCTACGGGTCGGTGATTCCGGGGGTGATTCCATGGTCGTAGACTGTTGCGATATGACAGCCGCCAGACAGTTTGTCGCCTTTTGAGCCGACACGACCTTCTTGCCGTAAGCTTCCAATATCGCGGACCTGGACAGGGTGCCAGCCTCATGGCGCTGAACGAGTTCACGCAAAGAAAGATCGAGGATTTTGTTGTCTTCTTCAGTGCAACTCTCCGAGTAAGAGAGAGGAAGGGCGTCAAGCTGTTGCTGACGTTCCTGCTTCTTCGCGGCACTGAATGCTATCAGTGAACTATCACGGAGAAAGCTGGAAAGGTCTCACCAGTCTCGACGATGGGAGGACGGAAAGAACATG
This sequence comes from Boletellus pseudochrysenteroides, assembly GCA_038090975.1. Taxonomy (NCBI): domain Eukaryota; kingdom Fungi; phylum Basidiomycota; class Agaricomycetes; order Boletales; family Boletaceae; genus Boletellus; species Boletellus pseudochrysenteroides. The sequence goes on from JBBPNQ010000212.1 coordinate 9,914, forward strand.
ATGGGCAGCCGAACAGATAGGCATGATGGAAGTGGCGTGCTTTTCTATGAGCGAGTATTAAACCACATAGACCCTGAGGCATCAAGATCGACAGTGGCAAGGGTCTTGAGACAGGACCTCGAGAGAACGATATCTTAGGTGAGACCGCATCGGCCCCACTGGGACCAACGCTGTACAGATCACGAAGCACAAGGTCAGTGAAAGTTCGAGTGGCAGGCCGATCAAATCGCCACAGGACTTTGCCAACCGGTGGGAATGCGTGCAAAAACAACTAGAGAGATATCCCTAGCAAATATTCTTGTAATTTCCTGAGAAGGTTTCCGAAGTTACACTACTCTTAACACACACCGCAGCAGTTGTCAACGAGGCTTCTTCGGTGCCTGCGAGGGTTGTGCCATGCCACGACCGGCGGCCTGCGGGCGTATTGAACTAGTTTGATCTCGACCGGCATAAAGTATCCAAACCGCCGCATCATGGAAATTGGCATCAAGTTGAAGTTTTGAAGTTAGCGCGTGGTAGTAGTACAGCCTAATATCAAATATAACTCTGTTCGTCTATTTTATTTATTTATTTATTTTGTTTTTGCACACTTACACGTAAAAATCAAGGGCCGTCGCTGCAAGTACGGCATTCAATTTGGAGTACTTATGCGTCCACGGAGCGCCACATGACATACATGTTGCCGTCTGACTGTTGTAAAAGGTTACAGTTCAAGGAAGGAATTCGTTTCCCAGTGATATCCCTGGTCAAAGTGACGTCCCAATGGTCAGCTCGGCCATCAGAGCACAGAAGTGTGCCCAATTATGGGGTGACACCTGCTATTTTGTGCAAAACATAGTAGGCTCCGGTGGGGTTACCGATTCTCTGCGGGTGTCGGACGCAGAGATATTACTGTATTGACATACACGCCCAAATTGGTGCGGCGGGGTGTACTGACCAGATAGGGTCTACAGTTCAACCCTCGAAACCTGATTGGAGGGAAGGAACATGCGGCGCATCTGTCATTGATGGAGATGGAGATAAGCCGGACACAAGAACTTATCAAGAACACGCCCTCAATGTGAGATGAGGCACAATTCTCGGCCGGGTCATCGTCAAGAAGAAGTAACGTCCAGAGATATTCTGAGAGCCGAATAGCAAACGGTAAGAAGCGGCTCGAGCCGTCCGCGACGAGCCGCAGAGCGAAGGTAACAACGTATGGCCATAAAAAGCATCTTGAACGGTGCCAAATTTGAAAGTTTAAACCTCTTTCAAACTAGGCTGGTGACCCGCCCGGAGTCTGTGCGGTGGTAAACCTTCAATAAACGCCCGACTTGTCTCGGACTTGTCACCAGCCTACGTTCAAACGCCAGATTGACAGTACGGACACTGACTAACGTTTTGGGTCCGTCATAGTCACGTGATTTATCTTACAAATAACCATTATCTTGCCGAAGCGGCAACATGGTCTTGCTGACCTCGCTCGCCTTTGGCGAAACCTCCCTTGGATTGACCAATTTCGGGTGGAACGGGGATTGCTTGGCCAATTGCCTCTAAGTACTTGTGCTTCGGATTCTGCTGGGGCTACGCGTACATAAGGTTAGGGTTTGTATTAGGAAGTGCAGTTGAAGGTCCGAGCAGCAGCCCCTTGGCGGCTTCTCGGCTCCCCGAACGGCAAGTCACATGAGATAAGCGTGACGCGGTCAACAAGCGTCAGCAAAATGGCGTGGCGCTCATTCAACGATCGTCGCGACCAGTCTCTCTCACTACTGACAAAACATGTTACTGTCAAGTAGTCCATTTTCATGTTCCACTCCAAGTCGCTCATCATACTATTCGGCGCGGAGTCATCAGCCCATAAACTCCTCACCTCTCGCGTCTCCAAGCTACTCGTCTCCGACCCACGCAGCACAGGAACGGCGGCGCGCACAGTATAAATCAATGACACCTGCATCCTATCGCTCACCCGCTACCCAAACATCCGCACAACTTCTCTTTCGCACTGGCAACCAGACCCCAGCGGATTCCCAAAAAACATTCCTCAGGGAGCGTTTTCAGGCGCGGTGCAGAGAACACGCCCAAAAGCTACGCGAGCGGGCTGTCAACTCGCGGAGAAGCAGCGACAGGTGTTCTGATGTATTCATGGCGTATGACGATGAAGAAGAGTCGGACGATATCATCATGCAGGACGAGGTACGCTGCTGTGCATAGGGGTCCCGTGTGTTGCGCTGATAATAAGCCACGGGAGCCCAGTTGTTCCGAAGAATCGTACAAAGTGCAAACCATAAGATGAACCATTCGTATCGTGTCTCTTATGCCCTCGAAGTTGGCTCTTCGTTTGATCCGGATATGGAAGATACCAACGCCTGGGAGAGCGAGCTGCGAGGCAAGTGAGGTCGGGGATACCGTTTCGCGTCCACTTATTCGTGCTTCCAGAACAAAAATCGAGTAGTACGGAACCAACGCCCGACGACTTGGAAGAGGAAGAAATGCTCGAATATGCCGAGCAATGTGCGGCACTCTCAGACTTTGCTGATCTAGTCGATCTAGACTTGACCACCGGAGGCTGGGCCGCGCCGAGTGATTTCGACGAGTCGGATATTCCGCGTGACGCGCCACGTCCAGCGTTTCGATCACGAGAGATGCGTGAGACAAGCGACATGGACATGTCATGATCAGATTCTCCTTGTTTCACTCCATACTTATTGTACGTATTGATATTATACTACTGCTCTCGGTACAGATTTGGAATAGTTTTAATTATGCCCAGGAGCTCTGACAGCGCATGGCGCTGGATGCAGTCCGGTCATCACGAACCGCCGGTGCTTGTCTCGTCGGCTCTTTATGGCGTACACGGCCCACGCAAACCGGCCCTTGGGGGTTTGTGGAGAAAACTTGCTCCAACCATTTCGAATATCCCATGAATCTCCACGGAAACTACTCGTCAACTTTCCCTTCGCTCCACTTCGGTACAGCGAATTCGTGATAACCCACGACCAATGACCAACGGATGCTACCTGTCCCTTGGACCCAAACACAGCCTTGTAGCTACATCTCACATGGATAACAGCCCAGATCGCTCCTACGGCCCGAGGTCATCATTGGCTATCAGGGTTACGCTTTTCGACGAAAAACCTGTCCAAGTTCTCGCGGTCGTGGCTACGCGCATCCCAGGGCGACGTAACCCCTGTCAAGTACCCAAGGTAAAAAGTCTATTACACGTGATGCTACAATGGGATGAAGCACTTGGCGTGTCCCTGTCCCCCACGTGTGGCAATCCGCCGGTAGCTTCGACGCAGGAACGACGCTTGATGCCCTTGATCCATGATCAACCGATCATCTTAATTTCCTTTCTTGCCGGGCTGTCTTCCAAGCACCGCTGTGCTCGGTCCGCCAAGCGATAAAGTCGATACCGGCGTCCTGCAGGTGTACGTCGTAATACCCCTTACTTGGGATCGACTGGAATACTGCGTAGCAAGATCGGTCGCCCATGCTTGGTAGAGATTACAGCACAATATACATCGATTTCAAGCAGGGAAACTCTGAACAGGTCTTTTCGAATATATAGGGGAACTCTTCAATACATCACGTTTGCAGCTCGCTTCCTCTCCTCCTTTCACGGAGACTCACCGCACGCCTTCTCCGCCTGGACATGGCTCCGTCAGCTCCGTCAGCTCCGTCAGCTCCGTCGTGGGGAGGTCGTCGAGTGTGACGACGCTCGTCATCATCACGGGGTTGCTCCTTGCTGGTCTGCGATAAGTCGGTTCCCGGACTTTGAGCATCAATCGCGACGTCATAACCGCGGTCAACCTGCGAGGCACAAGAAATGGGACCGCACGAGTGAGATTCATTCCCGGTAACAGCGTGATGGAGATGTACGAACGAGTTGAGGAGCGCGCCGGTGAACGACTTGTAAGGGGCCTAACGGGGCAGGGGCGGATGTGTTGATCATGCGTTAGTGAGCGGTGATGCCATGCGAAGGAGCATCGAGTGTCACTCACACTCGCTAGCTGAGCAGCGAGTGTGTCAGATTTTCGTTTCCGTTAAGAATGTAACAGCTCACTGAAAGAGTAACCGTATTTGCGACATTACCGGCGGATATGATTCTGTCCGCAACAATTGGGTTCGCGGAACACGTGGAAAACAAAAGATGACCACTCACGCAAAGTACATTAAACCTGTTACAAGGCGCATCAGGATGCATCTTCAGACAAGAATCGACGACGATGCACGGACCGTCACGAAACAAGATATCTACGAGCGAATGTTCGCCCAATCTTCGGATACAATATGACTTCCACATGGTCAGGATGAAAATGATGACATCAAACAACAATTGAACGCTCCACGCGAGAGTAATATCTGCAACGGCACCCCGTAGTCAGTTGAAAATACGTTGCTCCCTGGCAAAATACGAATAGAACACGTACGTAAAGTCCTGGAGAAAAATGGAGGCACTGTTCGTGCATGAGATTGTGGGAAAATCAGGGAAAAACTCACATAGTCGAACTGATATTAGCATAGCGACTGCAGTTAACAGCCTCATAGCTGACGTCCTTCCAAGCCGGATCAAGGAAGAGAGCCCACTAGGGTCGAGTATCCTGTAAAGAAGCCACGCTCCCTGAAGAACAGACTCACAAGGCTATAGCCGACATCCGCCAAGGCGATGATGCACAGGGAGGCTAATACGATACGACTTTTTTCACAGAGTGCGTAAACGCGCATCATCATAATGGCTGTACGGTTGTAGAGTTCCCCAATGTAATAATGCAAGGTAGCAACATATCTGCTTACCTCCGCTCAATAGTTGGACGACCATGACTCCGGCCCACGCAGTAAATTCAATGGAAGCACAACTGAGGTGGTCAAAGTTTGCTTTTGCTTGGCCAGACGATGAGATGGCTCACATCTAAATGGAGGCCTTGTTGAATGAAACGAAATAAAAGTGTCGTGGTCAAACGTACTGGACTGTCCGGGTTTGCTTTGATAAATACTTGTATAACGGTGAGAATGTGGGTCACGAGAGCGAGGTAGCGATTGGCAACGAAAAGCACAGAACCCAAGTTGAAACGTGGCCCTCGCCAAAAGTAGCGCTCCTCCGCAGGAAAGGTGAGTAGATAATCGTAAAAGAGCATAGCTGTGAGAACTCGTCACAGGAGAAGAGAGGTTGTGGCATGAACACGCACTGAAAGCTATAACGTTGCCCACTTGAGAGATCTGCCTGGATAGAGAGTAAATGGGCGCAATAATGAATTCGTGGACACTCACAGTTGAGCAGACATCAAGACATCAACGCTGAAATTGCTGCAAGGCAAGATCCAGCAAGTGGCGTAGTACTCACAGTGCGGATTGGGGAATTAGCACCCGTGGCGAAGGTACTTATACATACTCGACTACCGAAAAGTGAATAGGTGCCGATTCGGGGGAAGGGATGGTATGGGAACTGACGCATAGTTTACTCGATGGTGCTGTGATCTGCTGGGAACGCCCAGTCGTTAGTGTCCCTATTGTACGAGAAAGTCAGGTTCGTGGACAAGTTGTGCGGACTGATTCGAAACTGTCCGACTTGCGTCTTTCTGTTCAAGCATTCCTGGACACACGAAAACTTGAACACGACACTTGATAGCAAGAGGAATCACAGGCGTGGGAAAAATGAGTGCCTTTGACATTTGTCATCCATCACATGAGAGACAGGGAGTCGACCGTAGTTTGGCTACAAGGTTTGGGGACGCGTGGACGAAATGTCTAAACTCATTCCTGACATTACGTTGTGAGACACGACGACTTATAACTGCCAGCAAGATTCCGCTGGGAGGCATGTCCAGTTGCGCGGTCGTGAGCATGGGAAGTTTCCGTCTGAATTTTACACACCCTGGCACTAACCTGGCACAAGCCAAGATCAGGGTGTTCTCTGGCCGCGCTCTTGGCAAAGATGGAGCATATGTCTGTTCGCCACCCAAGGAATCTGTCATGGCCATACATTCTGTGCAGGTATCCCCTGATCAGACCCACCCGCACTTATGGGCGAGTCATCGATTAGTCAAGAGTGTCGGACGTTGGGACTACAACTGACGAAACTGTGCTCACAACTCATCTGAGTTGGTTCCTATACAGCCCAGTACGACTATTGGAACCACTCCCAACGTCGCGGGTTGTCTTTCAGCTCACGCGTGCTTTGCAGGTGTGCTTGGAGTATGTGATGCCCGAGTGATTCGGACCGTGCCAGAGACTGCCGGCCTCGCGAGGTCAACGTCGACTGCGGCGATCATCGGCAAAGGATGGTAACTTCCTGATTTGGGTTCGGTGTTTGAAATGAACTTGAAGACCTGCTCGATTTGGGCAGCGGCTCTCCACTTTCGAGCAAGACGTGACACGAGGCTAGCGGAGGCATCCTTCGAGGATGCCTCCGACAATATTTAAAAGGCTGGCTTCTTTCCGTACACGGAGAGGGCCCGTGCGTCATCGCTCTCCAGAAGATATAAAGAATCCCGCCTTCGCGTCGGCACGCCTTCCCCCCACCCTCGTTCTTTTCTTCCACCTACTTCGTCCTTTTACATTCCCCTTTATCACTGTTACAGCGCACTCTTACGTCAAGTCCGTTGATTCGCGCCTCTTTTTCATTTTCCTTTCCGATTCCAGCATTCCTGATTCACCGTCATGTCACCTTCCCCTTCCTCACCGCCGTCAGCTCCCGTAACGACTTTAGACGAACACAATACCCGCTCCGTTAAATCCCTCCGTCACATCTGTCCAGACAACTCTGCGGAACGCACCACGCCACAACCCGACTCGCCGTCGTCGTCTAGCCAGCCTCTCGTGCCACCTACACTACCCCTCTCTTCCTCTCGCTCCAGCACCCTCAGTACCAGCACATCCATGTCTGCAATCCAGTCTAAAGTCCATCCTAGTCCCCCCTCGCAAAACCCGACCACAGCCTCCATCTCCATCAATAGCGATCCTTCTTGTCTTACACTTTCAGACCCTGCACCGTCATCGCGGTGCAGTCAACCTGTCAAACTTTCGTCTCAACCATTCGATTCCGGTATCGTAGACACAGCTTCTTTGTCCATGAAATCTCGACAGTCCATCACACGTAGGCCGCTTAGTTCTACTACCGACAGCGCTTCAATAACATCTCTCCTCGTACAAGCTTCTTTAAGTTTTCCGGGTGCCGCCACCTCCGCGACTACATACGATCGCATTTTCCCTGACTCTGCAGACTCTCATTGCACGTTAAATAGTGCACCCTCGACTGAATCAATTTCCGCTACTTCTCAACGGATGCCAAATGTTTATATCAATGGCCTCCCACCTCATTTCTCTGAACAAGATCTCTTCGCTCTCACTCGACCATTCGGCGATATCAAAAGCGTGCGGACATTCACTCGGCACGTGAGCGAGAAACCTACGTACGTCTTCCTGGTCTTTGTCGTCGGTGGTGGTGGGATTAACCATTCCTTTTCGGGCTCTAGGGGCTATGGATTCGTTCTGTGAGAGAACCCCGGAGTAGATGTTTGGTGACTCACTCAGATATTTGCACTCTCTAGATTCAATGATGTAGAATCTGCTCAAAGGTGTATCGAAGGACTCCGAAAGTACCGTAACATTCATCCCTCACTTTCCAAGGTAGGCCAGAATTCGACTTTGAGTGCCCTTTTAACATTCGTCGTAGCAAGTTCATCGGATTCCTGGCACGGAATACGCTCAGCACAATGCCGCACAGTCGACCGATCAGGACGAGAATACCTTCAAGTCGCGCATGGAGAAGCTCAAGGATACTGCCTCAACTAATCTCTATATCGAAGGGTGAGTTATTCACCTTTCGTCGTATCGCAATGACTAAATATACCCCAAGACTCCCGTTGTCGATAGACGAAGAGGTACGGTTACATAGCACCACCGGAACTAGCAAAACATGGTAACACGCGGTTGCACAGAGTCTTTCTGCTTTGATGTTACCCCACAAGATCAAAAGTAGTCGCTTCTTTAAGACTAAATTGAGTAACCCACCTCGGATCATCGCCTTTGTCCGGTACGTCCTGATATCCCCTAACTTCAGTCGATACCTGACCGTCTGCCAAAGTCTCGAGACTCGTGCCGCAGCAGAGGAAACCATCGAACGTTTACATGGAAGGATGGTTCGTGGATGGAATGATCCTGGTTGCAGAATTTCTGTGCGCTTTGCGGATAGTGCTGAGCAACGAGAACTCAGAGTTTGTGTTTTTGCGTTTTCGTAGGTAACTCTGACTGAAAATGATTATTTGTAGCGTGCTGAAAGGACGTTGAAGAATGGGGATCAATCTCCTTCGCGGCTAACGATCGCCCACGCTTCTCTGCTCAATTTACGTGGTCAAGAACTTCAAGTAAATATCCGCGACGTTTCGGGGGGTAAGTCTCAGCGCGCCGCAAACCCGCGCTCAGACAACCAGACAACTTCTTTCAGCCCGAGCCCTGACTCCGGGTTGCTTCCCACATCTCGTTCGTTGCCAGCCGAGTTGTGCTATGCGTACAGAGAGTCGCCAGATCTCCCGGTCACCTCGGATATGGACACTCTACTGCAGTCGATTCAGAACATGGGCTATGACGACGGATCGTTGGACGGTACAACGAGGAATTCAGCCCTCGACAGTGAATATCTTATGACGCAGCAGGCCCAGCTTCGGGCCCTCGCAAATGCTGCATTACTGTCGCCAAACCCACTCCCCGTCACGCTGCCTCGAGGACATACTCAAGCATGCAATGGTTTTACCCCCGCCGAGGAGCTCATTCTCGAAGCGCACGCACAACGTCTCCAGTTGCAGGCACAATTGTCACAATCGTCGCCCGTATTCGAGCCGACATTCTCGTTGAGAAAGTTCAGTTCAAATATTCGAAATTTCAATCCTGCGTCTCAAGAACCCCTCCCTGCATCAGGGCATGCCGGAAGAGCAATGTTCTCTCAGGATACTTTGCCTACGATATCGGAGGACGACTTCCACGCCATGGGCCACCCGCCCCTTAGATTCGTATCGACTTCTCACGAGTTTCAAGGATTAATTGACAACTGTCCTCCTAACGTGACTACGACGACGAGCACCATATTTGCGCGTCCACCCAGTCGTGCCGTCAGCATCGTTCCACCGCCACCGGATTACGATGATCCTGGGAAGCGACCAAGAGTTCATCACCAACGTTCCGAGCGATCAATCAGATCCAAGCAGGCTACTTACTCCTCGTTCATTAATCGACAATCTACTCTGTCGGGCGAAGGCAAACCACATTCCTCGTTACCAGCATCTACATGCCTGAATGATATCAGCAGCAACAGCAACGATAACAATAGCAATACTAGTACTATTTCCCGTGACAAGAATATTGAACTTCAACATACCTATATGTATTCGCATGGCGATGCGCAAGGGTACCCAAAGCAAGACAAGGCCTTGCGCTTCCGCTCTTCGCCTGCGTCACAGATCTACACCAAGAAATCTCCCCGACTTGGCGAGCAGCATTCGACAGTCAAGGAAGGACCGAAGTCTCCCGCAGTCGTTTCCCCTGCGCTCACCTACTCATCCCGTACACCGTCGACATTAAGTCCGGCCACACCGTTCTTTGGCTCATTTGCGGGCGGTCAAGACACCTTTGAAGTGATGACGATGGAGAACGAGGATGTGGCAGAGAGAAAGCTAAAGGCGAGAGTAGCCAACAAATGAGACTCTTCTATCGTCGCACCACCGTAGTGTTTTTATTTTTTTTTGGAAAGAGGCTGTCGCATTCATCATTTTTATCAGTATATGTAACTATCACGGCACAACCCACAGAGGTCCATACTACAAGAATTCTTGAAATCTTGCGCCTTCACTGACAAGGAACACGAATCAGCTTCAATCTTCCGACAACCAGAAACTGATACACAGTACCGCGACGTGTGATCGGCTTGACCTTGTAAAACTTGAGAGGTGCAGGCGGATCAAGGAGATCGTCAGCAAGGACGTCCCTCGCCATGACTCCTCATCTTCTCTCGACCTTGGTCTCACGCTGTGCCAAGTCCTTTGGGTCCAAGGCCTCATTTCTCGATTTTCCAGCCTAGTCTGGATACTGGTGATGTGCGATGACGCCCTTTTTAATCGAGGACGAGTGTCATTTGTGGATGCCTCCAAACAAATGTTGAGACGAGGGGGGAGGATGCTGTTGTTGTCGGGTGTCGGTGGGCAATCGAATGACGTAGGACGGTGACAGTGGATTGGAGTGCAGGATGCTCGATATCGAGGACGACTTGAACCTGGTTTTCTCGATTCGAAGAGAATGCCGAGCTCGAGTCTATGTCGATGTCTCGTGTGATACTTGCCACGAGGCTGTCGGCCAAGGCATTCTGTTGTCTGTCGTAGGCGCGTTGATTGCACTAGGTTGAAACCCAAAGTTTCAGCCGCGAATTCTGCGCCCAGTGTCAAGACGCTTCGACGTCCATCGTCGTTTTGCCGGCAGCCAACACTAGTTCCTCTGCCAGCATATGTCATAAATTCAATGTTTCGACGAGGAACAAGAATTCTCCGATTCTCCGTTGGCACGAACCTCACGGGCTACTTCCGTTCTTTGGTGGACAAAACAACTTTTGGTCTGCGTTGTCTTCTCGTCCAACGCTTGTGTTACTGCGAGGCTCTATCAGGGAACTGCAGCTGAGTAATAGTTCTAGGCGAATGAGTCGCTCGCTATCGTCAGTCATTTTTTCATGGAAGTATGGCAGACAACAAATTTGGCAGGTATACTTTGGTCCTGGGCTTTCATTGAGAATTGTCAGGTCTGGGCCGGTTCCTGTGCGGCCCGGGCAACCATGTGCCCACGACCGCATTGCGACCGCATTTGTAGACGCGTGTTCGGGCCCAAGCTTGTACACCTACCACCACCATCACTCTCCCAGTGAACGTATATTCGCTTCAACATCACAAACACTCTCAATCTAGCTCAAAGCATGGACCCGATCGCGTATGTACACTTACTACCTTGGTAATTTCGTTGAGAATATACTGAACGTGCTTCTAGAGTAAGAACAATCACTATAAAAGGTAGGCTCCCAGCGCTGGACCTTCACTTACTTGCGAGATTAGCTTTTTTTTCAGACATCGAGCTTCACACTCAAGGACAGCGTAAACTCTCGCCTGCGGGGCGATTCTACAACCAGTTTTTAGTCGGGGATACCGAGCGGTCGACCGATGTGGCCAAGGAGAAAAAGAATCGTATTTGTTGGAATGAAAATCTATCTTTGTGAGTACTTATCCGTTCCTTTGGGCAAGGAACCGAATATTGTCAGTGATGTGGACGATCGTTCCGTTTTCGTCATCAAGGTTTACCGAAAACACCGCATCGGAAAGGACAAACTGGTCGCGGGTCTCACGGATACCATCGGCGGGGTACTGGGAAAATTGAAGGATGGCGGTACGAAGCTAAGCTTATGTGTCGCATAGTCTATTGACACGATTTCTGCGATCAAAGCGTTTGAAGAAAATCTTAGATGGGATACCTCCGATGGGTCCGCTCTCTCGGGGATCACCATCAAGTTTGTGTTGGCTACCGAGTCACGCGAGGATGTTAATGCAGAAGAGCTTCAAGCCACGGATGCCGTCACCAAGGCGACCGAAGGAGTCAGCGCACTCGGCTCCACGCCCTCAGGTGTCGGCCTCGTTAGTTCGGCGGTCGCTACTGGTACAAGTGTTGTCACGGAAGTACAGACATTCGAGAATACGTGGGGCATTCTGTTGGACAGGATGGGATTGTTTAACAGGATTGTGGCTAACATCGCTCAGGTACTTGGCATTTAGCGTATCGTTCTTGCTCATCCAAATGCCACACAGGTTCATCCATATGCGTCGCTGGCATGGTCTGTTATATCAGCTGCGAATCAGGTGTGTCCCGTCGGTCGACATCTGGACTTTTTGTTGATCGCTGGGGGTGTTTCGCGCAGGTGCTCGTCAACCAGAAGGATCGCGACGAACGGATTATCCGGTTGGCAGGCACGATGAGCGACGTCTTCGCGTTCGTTCATGATGCCGAACCGTTGAAAGCAATTGAGGCGCATATACAGACCATTACGCTTCTGGTTCAGCAGGTGACGGAGTGCGGGTATTTTATCACGGAGTACGCAAAACAAAAGAACTTTTGTGAGTTGTCGTTGGGTTCATAATGTCCACCATTTATATCGATATCTAGGGATTCGAGCGGCAAAGTACACGATCTCTGATATCGACGGAAGGATTACGTCTTATCAAGACAAGTTGCGGGAGCTCAAGACCGCGTTCTTGGAGAGAGTTACACTGCAGACTGAGCTCACTGTCGTGCGTATGATGAATGTCGTGGAGCATACTGGTATGTCCTACGCCTTATGATTGATGTCAGATGTTCACGGATGGGCAACACAGCGGAATCTATGGATCTGAATGACATGCCATATGCGTTCGGGGCTAGATATGCGCAAGAGAAGGGCTGCTTGCCTGGGACTCGGGAGTCTGTTCTCCACGAGATTTGTGATGTTCTCAACAATCCCGCCGAAGATGCCCCAAGAGTATGTCTTCTGACCGGGGTCGCCGGATCGGGAAAGTCTGCGATTGCTCACACGATTGCTCGGCTGTTCGACGGGCAAGAGAGGCTAGGATCGTCGTATTGCTTCGCCAGTACGGACGTCGCGAGGCGGAATCCGCAAAATCTTTTTAGCACTATTGCACGCGACCTATCCGACCACAATCCTCAGTACAAGTCCGCCCTTTGGGGTGTCGTGAAAGACAACCGGGCGCTTCGCACATCAACATCGCCTTCAGAACAAGTCGAGCGGCTGATCGTCAAACCCAGCGCTTACCTCCATTCTATCGGGCCCCTTGTCATCGTCATCGACGCGCTTGACGAGAGCGGACACGCAGATGACCGCCGACCACTGTTAGATACCCTATCGAGACACATCACCGAACGGAATCTTCCCACCAACCCTCGCTTTCTCATCACATCTCGCCCAGAGAGTGATATCCTTAGTGCACTCCCCTTTGGTCGACAAGTTGTTCGTAAACACCTGGGGGACGTCCCGGAGGGTGTGACCGACAAAGATATTGAGAAATTTATCCATTATTCCCTGGATCAGTACACCGAACTCGACTCGTCATGGCCAGACAGGGGCTGGTGTCGACTGCTTGTGCAGCATTCTCAGCATCTTTTTCAGTGGGCATCCACCGCATGCAAGTTTATCAGCGGGGACAGCGCTATTGGATTCGACCTATGCGAGCGCCTTGAGATGCTCCTGCAAAGCAGCGGCAGTTATGATATCCACCCGCTGGACAAGCTTTACCGAACAATACTAGAACAACGGTTTACACTACCTGGCGCTCGGCTTCGGTTTCGTGATACGATGGCTGTTATACTTGCGCTTAACGAGCCGCTTTCAATAGCGTCTCTGTCTAGTCTCTTTGGCGGTGGTCTGAAAATGCGAGAGATCATCAAGCCCCTGGGATCATTACTAGACGGTGTGCACGATGAAGACAAACCCATCCGGCCACTTCATACATCATTTCGCGACTTCTTACTAGATGAGGCTCGCAGTTCGACTTTCCATGTCCACATCCTCCCCCCTCACTCCCTCTCTCTCGGACGAGCATTGCTTGCCTCCATGCGAGTTATGCTCAGGTTCAACATCTGCGACCTCAAGGACTCCCGACTCAAGAACACTGCTGTCCCCAACCTGACCAGTCGGGTGGACAAGGCCATCCCCCCCTACCTGTCATACTCATGCCGATATTGGATGAGCCACCTGCAACATGCTGACTGTACACCAGAATTGTTGAATGAGGTCACCCTCTTCTTCAAAGACTTCTTTCCCTACTGGCTTGAAGCCATCAGTCTCCTCTCCCTTTCATCCCCACAATCATCAATCCTATCTGCCATAGAGACATGTGCCATCCTAATGGCTTGGGCCAAGGTAAGATGCAGACTAGTGATATGGAGTCAGTACTGAAATTGGTACTAGGACCAAGAGGTTGCCACTCTGGCATCAGAGGCATCCCAGTTCATTCAAGTGTTTGCTCCTGTCCTGAGAGAATCTACCCCACACCTGTACCTATCAGCCATTCCCCAGACACCCTCTGACTCTCCACTCTGCCAACTCTGGGCTGATCACCTTCAAAAACATGTGTCAGTCACCTCTGGGCATCCAGCAAGTTGGCCAGCAGGGGTCCATACCATCCATGGGCACACAGATTCTGTCAGCTCTGTTGCCTATTCCTCTGATGGCAGGTACATTGTCTCTGGCTCTGAGGACAACACCATTAGGGTTTGGGATGCAGCCACTGGTCAGTGTGTGGCAAGTCCATTCCAGGGGCACACAGATTCTGTCAGGTCTGTTGCCTATTCCCCTGATGGCAGCTGCATTGTCTCTGGCTCTTCAGACAGGACCATTAGGGTTTGGAATGCAGCCACTGGTCAATGTGTGGCAGGTCCATTCCAGGGGCACACACATTATGTCTGGTCTGTTGCCTATTCCCCTGATGGCAGGCACATTGTCTCTGGCTCTGAGGACAACACCATTAGGGTTTGGAATGTAACCACTGGTCAGTGTGTGGCAGGTCCATTCCAGGGGCACATGGGTCCTGTCTACTCTGTTGCCTATTCCCCTGATGGCAGGCACATTGTCTCTGGCTGTGAGGACAACACCATTAGGGTTTGGAATGCAACCACTGGCCAGTGTGTGACAGGTCCATTCCAGGGGCATACACATTTTGTTACAGTCGCGAACAAACAGGTCTAAACAGAGGACAACAGTGCTAGACACTACCCAGAATTTATCCTGATTTATCCGACACTCGCACTTGCACTACAAGGCTCTAAAGCCATAGTCGATCCTCGCTCGCTCTTGCATCACATGACACACATGTGACACATCACCTGACAGTCGCCTAGACTCCCTCACATGACTAGATCTAGACCATGACATCATAGTGATGTCATACCTCATGAATACCTCATGAATACCTCATGCTCGCCTCATGTCATGGCTATGCCACAGCCATAGCCTCATGCCTTTCATCTCCGCTCCATGCCTGTCAGCTGGTTACCACAGGTACAGCCTTATGCATTGCCTTCGCCTCATGCATCATCACATGCCTCGCCTCCCGGCTCACCATGCACTATGCCCTTGCCTCATGTGCACTGGTATGCACTGCTATATAGTCATATATGCTTACTGTACATGCGATCCCATTGGACTCTTACTATATGTAGTATAGTTTCTCTCACACACTGCTTGGTCTGTGCGCATATCTCCAGAGTATATAAGGGCTCATGTATTTGCCCATCTCCCTCTAGTTTTGTCCTCTTGGAGAGTCCCCATTGTCTACACCCCTAGGCCCTAGTGGCTTTACTCTTCCAATCCACATTACTCATTATTACTGTCTCTTGAGGGTTGTGCTAGTCTGGTTAGCATCTTCTCGTAACCAAGGA
>JBBPNQ010000213.1:0-25333 GCA_038090975.1 Boletellus pseudochrysenteroides
CCTGAATCGAAGACAGGCCTGATGGGCCCAGTACCTGTCCCGGTTCAACTATCTATTGGTGAAGAAGCCAGGAACATCCATGGGGAAGGCAGACACACTCTCTCGCCGAGAAGATCATGCTATCGGCATTGAGCAAGACAACGCACAGGTTCAGATTCTTCCAGCCGAAAGAATCCAAGGGGTGGAACTGACACGCGTCCATGGCGGCGAAGAAAAGATCCTAAAGCATGTCAGGGGGGCCCAAAAGGAAAAACCCTCCCACAGGACGACGCTCGACAAAGATGGTCTAGAGCGAAAAGAAAACAAAATTGTGGTACCTGACGTTGACACATTACATCAAGACATAATCACCCAATACCACGATTCCCCGGTAATAGGACATGCCGGCAACGAAAAAACCCTGGAGCACGTACGATGTTACTACACGTGGCCAGGAATGACTAAACAAATCGAAGAATACACGGCGCGGTGTGACCGCTGTGCCAGGATGAAACCTTCGAACAAGGCACCCCCGGGCTTACTACAGCCCCTTCCCATACCTCAGGGTCCCTGGGAAGATATTTCAGCAGATTTCGTCACGGACTTCCCCACCGTTGATGGCAAGGACTCCATCTTGGTGGTAGTAGACCGGTTCTCCAAATCAGTTGAAATCATCCCCACCACGAAAACCATGATGGCCTTGGGAACGGCCCAATTATATCATGACAATGTATGGAAGCATCACGGACTTCCCAAATCAATTGTGTCAGACCGCAGTCCGCAGTTCACTGCAGATGTAATGAAGGAACTTGCAAAGGTCCTCAAAATAGACCTCAAAATGTCCACAGCATATCACCCTCAAACCAATGGACAAACCGAGCGCATGAATCAGGAGATCTCCACATATCTCCGCCTTTTCTGCACAGAACGACAAGAAGACTGGCCACAGTGGCTCACCCTGGCCCAGTTTGCAATTAATAATTGGGTAGCCGGATCTACCAACAAAACTCCCTTCTCCCTAACCCATTCGTACACCCTCCGAATGGGCATTGAACCTGCAAAAGGCAAGGCACCGGCTGCCAACACCTTCGCATCCAACTTCTCCGCGGCCTTTGATCAGGCAAAAACATCTATGAAAAAGGCACAGGATGCCATGAAACAACAAGCCGATAAACGACGATCGGCATCCCACGAGTTTTCCATCGGCCAGCAAGTCTGGCTTTCAACATCTAATTTAAGACTTCCCCGTGCCTCCAAAAAACTCACAGAACAGTGGCTGGGCCCCTACGTTATCATGGACTTAATCGGGAGCAACATGGTCAAACTCCAGTTGCCTTCTTCCATGAAGATTCATCCCGTAATAAATATTTCACAAATCAAACCCTATCGGGAGACATTACCAGGACAACCCCTTGTTGCCCCTGGCCCTCTCGTCGTTACGGACGAAGGGGATAGCGAATACGAAGTAGACTATTTAGTTGACTCGCGCCTTAAACATAATAAGGTGGAGTTTCTGGTGCACTGGAAGGGGTACGATGACTCCAACCACACATGGGAACCAGAATCTAATTTATCACACGCCAAAGATGCAATAACGGACTTTTACGCATCAAATCCCTCGGCCCCTTGGCATTTACGTATGACAACCGACGCCTTCTTCTCCTTATTTAATCATTATGAACCAATGCCCGCAGAACGCGACATCTTTTCTTGCCTGGAAGTCGAGTCTTAGACGGGGGGTGGTGTTATGAATGCACTCTTTAAACCCCTATCATAACCTTCATGGACATCTTATCAACAACTATCTAATCTTTTGGACTTAGAACATTTCCTCAACGACTAGCACGTGACCGGTCACGTGACCAGGTCTAGGCCTATGATGTCACCATGACATCACACCTCACTCTTTTAATCCCCGCTCTCTTCTCTTCCATTTTACGTAGCCTCGCATAGCCACATTAATCTCCGCTACAGTCTAGAACGTTCTAGCCTGTACGCGCACAGACCATCGTCACAATATGTACAAACACCTGTATAGTATATAATCTTGAATTCCATCGCCCCAAGAACTCTAGTCAAGTTCTTGTGGGAATTCCCCTAGATCTTCTTGCCTCTCTCTCCTCACAAGTTTCTTCGTCGGTGACCCTAGTCCTGTACAGGATCTAGCAGTTGCTTACACCCTTTGCTTATTTTCTCATCATCACCATAAAATCCATTTCCATCTCTCAAAGACAAAACACCATCTCTCTTGCCTCTCTTGACCTATCTACCAGGAAGATTGCCTCACTGACTGGTCTAGGGAAGTCTACAGTATCCCAGGGTCTTCAGAAAATCCAACCAGAGAGGCCTAGGCTTCATGGTGGTTGCCCTTTCAAGCTTCCCTCCACCAACAAGAGAGCTATTGTTTAGCAAATCCTTACTGGCAAGGTCAAAAATGCTGTTCAAGCCACTCATTTCATCAACTCTATTGTTCATAGTCCTGTTTCTTCTCAGACAGTGAGGAATACCCTCAAAGAAGCCTCATTGAAGGCTGTGGTAAAGAAGAAAAAGCCATTGCTTTCTACTGGTCACAAGAAAAAGAGATTAGCCTTTGCTTTCAAGTATCAGCATTGGACTGTGGAGAACTGGAAGAGAGTTATATGGTCAGATGAGACCAAAATTAACAGGATTGAATCAGATGGACAAGAGTATGTATGGAAAAAGAAGGGTGAAGGGCTTATTTTCAGAGAGGTTAAAGGTATAGTTAAGTTTGAAGGAGGTTTACTTATGGTTTGGGGATGTATAGGGTGGAATGGTGTTGGGGTCTTGAGTGAGGTTGAAAGAAGGATGGATGCTGAACAGTATATGGCCATTTTGAAGGAGGGATTGCTTCAAAGCATGGAGGAATCTGGAATTCCAGAAGATGACATTATCTTTCAACAAGATAATGACCCCAGGCATATCTCTAGAAGAGCTTAGAAATGGTTTGAAGAACAGGATATCAAGCTTCTAGACTGGCCTGCACAATCTCTAGACCTCAATCCAATTGAACACACTTGGAATCACCTCAAAAGATCTCTCTTAGGTTATGAAAGTGCTTCTACAGGAGTTCATCAATTGTGGGAAAGGGTGGTGGTAGAGTGGGGCAAGATTTCTGTGGAAGAGTGTCAAAAATGGATAGAAAGCATGCCTAGAAGGGTTAAGGCAGTTATCAAGGCCAAAGGAGCTCATACCAAGTACTAGACAGTTGAATTTTTGTAAAGTCAAAAAACTGTCCACATGACATGTCATTTTCAAATGGCTGCTATTCTATCAATTCTCATCCAAATCACTTGATTCTTGGACCAATAGAAGGCCAAGCGTACATACTTCATTCCATACACTTGTGGTTTAGGGCTAGGATTAGGGGTTATTGTGTTTAGTCATAACTAATGTAAAACATGCAAACATGCAGACAGTTTTTTGAGCCACTGTAGTATTTAGACCCCTACTCTAGCCATGAACACCTCAGTTGTTTCACCCATCTTTGGCAGTGACTGAGGTGAGTTGCCCTTTACTTAATGTTTACCTCTCAACTCATGTACTGTAGTTTCCAACTCCATTAGGTAAATATATTCAGTTGTTTTGCCCATCTTTGGCAGTGACTGAGTTTCCAACTCTGTTAGGCCAAACTCCACTGAACTCTGGAACTCTGGAATTCCAGATTTTGACAGTGAATACTTACTGGTGCAAACGAAGAGAATGTGGGAGAGATCAACAGGGATCTCCATACTATTTACTGAGCCCATGTAGTCATATTTTCCGAGGTACATGATCACCCTGTTGTTGAGAATATAGATATTGCTATGATGCTAGATCAGCACATTTATTCCGCCGTGCTTTTTTCACCTTCCACACTGTGCACTCTGTTTTCCACTGTATTTTTCTGGACCCATTGCATTTTTTCAGACCTTCCATGCTGCGCACTTTATTTCCCACCATGTTTTTCCAGCCCTATCGCATTTTTTTCACCTTCTGCGCTGCATGCTTTATATCACCATGTTTTTTTTTTGGCCCTGCCATGCTGTGCGCTCTCTGATCCTGTAGCATATTCATCACCATCTTACTGTGAAGTACATAGTATATCATTTTACAATATATACAGACAAATAGTGCAACAAGGAAGTAAACAGAGCATTTACCAAAGGCCTTCACCACTGTGCAGTCTCCCTTCCTGTGCAATTGATGAACCAGAATTGGTCAAGGGGGTTGGCATGGCTGCCAGTCATGTTCTGTGGGCCAGAAAGATCAAAGATGCCAATAAACACTCTGAAATTGTTGTGGCAGAGGTGCTGATTGGCATGTTTGTTTGGCCAGATGAAAAGAAGTGAGTAGAGCATCTTGGTGAGGTCTCACAATTGTCAGAGGCACCATCAGGGGGATTGAGAAAAATAATTGACTGATAAGATTTTTGAAATTGTCATGGGTCATGATGGAAACACCAATTGGTGTGTTCATTTAGCCAGGCAAAAAGAAGCGAGTTGTAAGCAACCGCTAATCCTGTACAGGACTAGGGTCACCGACGAGAGACTTGTGAGGGAAGTGATTCAAGGACTAGGGGAATTCCCACAAGAACTTGACTAGAGTTCTTGGGGCGATGGTATTCAAGTATTTTATACTAGTACAGTGTTTGTGTTTATTGACTACATGGTCCATGCGCGTGTGGGCTAGAACGTTCTAGACTGTAGCAGAGATTAATGGGGCTATGCATGGCTATGTTAGAATGGAAGGGAAGGAACAGAGATTAAAGGAGTGAGGCGTGATGTCATGATGACATCATAGGCCTAGACCGGATCACGTGACCAGTCACGTGCTAGTCGTCAAAGAAAAGTTCTAAGTCCAAAGATAAGATAGTTGCAGAGATAAGATGTCCGCGAAGGTTACGATAGGGGCTAAAGGTGCGTTCGTAACACGAGTAGAGCATGAAACAACCAAAGCTAACCAGACTAGCTCTAGCTTTCCAAGACAGTAGTATTGAGTCAAGGAGTTGAGGAGGTGCTCTGGTGGGCTCTCCAAGAGGACAAGACTGCAGCTGTAAGGCACAGATGTCCCCCTTTACATACTCTACAGGTGTTATGATCGCTACCAAAGAGCCCCTATTTTTCCTACATTTTCTATGCCAAGTCTACGCCCACAAGACATGTCGCTTGACTTGTCACACCTCACTCTTTTTCGTGTCACGTGACTTGTCACATGACGTATCACGCGATCTACATCCAGACCTTCGTCACATGACTCAGTCTAGACCATGACATCATTATGATATCATACCTCATGGTACGCCTCATGTTATTAATCTCTGTGCTGTGCATGGCTATGTCACTGCCTTTGCCTCATGTATCATCCCATGACCCATCTCATGCCCTATGCCCTTGCTTCTTATGCTGCATGCCTTTCATCTCTGTCTGTCACATGCTTTATTCTTACTCATAGTCACTTACTGTACATGTGCTCCCTTCAGACTCTTACTATACATAGTAGTTGTACTCACATGCACTGCTTGGTCCATGTGCTATCCTGTAGAGTATATAAAGGGGACCAGCTGCGCCTTACAGCTGCAGTCTTGTCCTCTTGGAGAGCCCACCAGAGCAATCCACAACTCCTTGACCCATCCTACTGTCTTAGCACAGCTAGAGCTAGTCTGGTTAGCTTTGGTTATTTCACTAGAACAAGACTTCACTAACTGTCGCTGAGTCTAGCTAACTCCCTGACACTTGGACGCATCTCGTCACCATCACCCCTTGGACATCGCACTAGTAGGGTTCCTTTTGCTATAGTTCTAGTCTCCACTGAAAGGTCGCTCCTTTCATCAAGTGTCTACCTTTATCAAGCAAGAACCCTCGCCGATCATCATCCCTCTTCACTGGGAAGAGCTGGACATTAAGAAGGAAGCGAAAGAAGGATCTGAGCTCCCCTCTCTCCCTACCCTTACACCTAGTCCATTGCTACCATCATACCGTAGTCCCTTGTTCAATTCAAACGACCAAGATCCGCCTAGCAACTGGCATACCCCCTCGCCACCACCACCTCACTGTCCTCGCCCTCACAGACTTGACTGTCCTTATTGGGCTCATACCCCTGAGCTTTCGCCCACTCCCCTCCTTGACCCGGTTGACTGGAATTGTGTCCACCTAGCCACTCCCTATCCCTCCGACTCACTTTACTCTGGAGTCAACACGCTTGTTGACAGTTCAGTGTGTGATCTCTATCGCCTATTTGTCCCCTCAGAGGTCGACTGAATTATTGCAGAAGGAATTCTGCTTGGTCAGCATCAGCAGGAGGAACGTGAACGAGAACAGAGACTTAAAGAGGCAAGAGACAGAGTCCAGGACCGCCTACACGATCTACAGGCTAATCCTGCTCTTGGACATATTGTTAATCCTGATATGCTTCCTCCTCTCCCTCGCTGGACAAGACAGCATTGGATTAGGCCTCCTCTGCTTCTGCATCCTTACCATACATCTCTCCACCCCCTTGGATCTCTTTGGAGACCTGACCGTTACATTAGCTGTCATTGTTGATAGAAGCATTGTACAGTGACTCCCAAAACTGTTCCAATGTTTAACCCTAATGCAGTGTGTAGAGTATACTGCAATCATCCATGTGAATTGCGCTTAGCGTTGGTGGGACAAACAATGGTACACACTCTGGGCTACCCATCGGTGCCTGGATCATGTGATTTGGTCCAGAGGATGCAGAGATATGGCCAATTTCAAATAGCAACTACATTGGAACAGTTTTGTTACTTTTAATATGGGCAATAGAACATCAATAAAACTAGGGGACATTTGCTGTTGTTTGATACTACAAACAAAGATATAAATATAAATATGATGTCTGAGTCTGAAAATATTCCCACACCTCTTGACTTTCAACCACTATCATCATGCAATCACTCTCTACCACCCAGAAGAACACTATTCTTTCTCAGCTTGATGCTGGCCATTCCATCCACTCTATTGCCTCAAGTACAGGTGTTGGCATTGCTACCATCTCTAGGCTTCATTCCAAGGAGCATTCTGACTTTCAAAAATCTGCTGGAGGCTGTCCATCAAAGCTTTCCTCTATTGATATCCACCATGCTATTCATCTTATCTCCAGCAATAAGGCAGAGAATGCTGTTCAGGTCACCAAAACTCTGTCTACAATTACCAACCAATCCTTCCATCCTAATACAGTTTGCTGTGGCTTGAAAAATGTTGATATGAAAGCTGTAGTCAAGTTCAAATGCCCTCTACTTTCTGCCAAACATTGGAAGGCTCACTTTGACTTTGCTTATGCTCATAAAGACTGGACTTTGGAGGACTGAAAGCAGGTGGTATGGTCTGATGAGACCAAGATCAATCATCTTGGGTCAGATGGTCACAAATGGGCTTGGAAAAAGCCAGGAGAGGGGCTTAGTGACAGGTTGGTTGAAGAAACTCTGAAGTTTGAAGGGGGTTCTTTGATGTTGTGGGGATGTATTGCTTGAGATGGGGTTGGCTATGCAACCAAGATTGATGGTAGGATGGATGGTGACCTTTACCTTCAAATTTTAAAGGATGAACTCCAGAATTCACTGGAGTTCTATGGTCTGGATCCTCCTAATGTCATCTTCCAGCAAGACAATGACCCTAAGCATACTTGCAAGAACATCAAGGAGTGGCTAGGAAAGCAGGAATTTAGGACCATGGTATGGCCTGCTCAATCCCCTGACCTCAATCCCATAGAACATGTCTGGTTTCACCTCAAAAGGAAGCTGGCAGACTATGAGAAGCCTCCTAAGGGAATAGAGGAGTTGTGGAGAAGAACTCAAGAGGAATGGAATAAGATACCAGCTGAGGTGTGTCAGACATTGATTGAGAGCATGCCTAGAAGGGTTGAGGCAGTGCTTAAAGCCAAAAGAGGATACACCAAGTACTAATATATACCAAATACTCTTATGATAATCAAAAGTGACAAAACTGTTCCAATGTGGTTGTTGTCTTAAAATATCCATATCTCTGCATCCTCTGGACCAAATCACATGATCCAGGCACCGATTGGTAGCCCAGAGTGTGTACCATTGTTTGTCCCACCAACGCTAAGCGCGATTCCCACGGGTGATTTCAGTATACTCTACACACTGCATCAGGGTCAAACATTGGAACAGTTTTGGGAGTCACTGTAAAGGGTAGTGGTGAAGAGGATCTTGCCATTGCGGTTGAGTGACTTGTCAATGTTAAGGACAGGGATAGGGGTGGTAAGGCAGGTTTGGGGGAGTCAGTGTTTTTGGACAAAGCTCCAGTCTATACAGGAGATTTGGGCTCCTGAATCAACAAGGGCACAGGTTGCAATGACTGGGAGAGTATTCAAGGGTACCACTAGTGAGAGGAGAATTTGAATGGATTTCTTGGAAAGGGACACTAGTGATACGCTCAACACTGTAAGTGAAGGAGGTACTTGCATTGTGGAAGTCCCTCTTTTTAAAAATCCTTGTCAGAAACAGCAAAGGCCACCTTTCAGACCTTCATTTCTTCATCAGTTTCATCATCATCATCATCCTCTACTTCTACCAGTTGAGGAATGTTCTTGGCCACTTTTCTCACTTCTTTCTCCTTAGTCTTCTTCAGCTGTGAGGGAAAGGTGGGGCAAGTCATAGCACCACGACCAGGCTTTCTGCAGCAGAAGCAGAGATTCTTGGCAATGCATCGCTTTCACTCTTCAGGAGATAGCTTGGGAACATGTACAGCACCTACGTCCATAGCATTGGTATCTTGGGTAGGTCTGGTAGAGGGATTGTTGAACAAGTGATAGGGGGCAACATACTTGGTCAGTTGGGCAATGTCTTCTGCTTTCTCCTATTGGGTCATGAAGTGGATTGCCTTATTGTACCAGTCATTGATCTTGGTGGGGACTGTGTCCATCCCCATGATTTGGTGCATAAGAAGGGTGGGGATTCCAGCAGAGAAGTACCCAATCAATATGTTTTCATCAACTATCTCTGAGGTCTGGACTTGGTTGTGGAACTCAGAGATGTATTGGTTGACTTCCAAGGTTGTGGTTCATTTTTTTTTGGAATTGGAGAGATAGTGGGTGGAGAGCCAACTAATGGCCAGAGTCTTGGTATCATGGTGTTCGAATGCTTTGTGGAACTTGGTGAGGAATTCTTGGAAACTCCTGAAGTTCGGAGGGGAGGTTGTGAGCACAGCTTGTCAGAAGGTTGCTGCCCAGATGAGAGTGGGTCCTTTAGTCATGTAGGAGAGGGCAAACATGACCCTCTTGACATTGGAGTTGTAAACATCTTCAATTACTGAAAGGTAAAATCACACTGAGTCGAGCCAGGGGATGGCCTTGGCATAGTCTCCATTGAAAGCCTCAGGGGAGCCAATGCAGAGTTTGATGGGTTTGGTGGAGGACATGGGGTAGGGTTGAAGTTTGACTTAAGGGAAGGGGGCCAAAAGGTAGGGACAGGCATGAGACTAGAGTAGGGGAGGGGGGTGTTGGTGGTTGAGGGAGAGTGAGGGTGGCAGAAAGGTCATGGGCAAGGGTTAGGGTAGTCTC
Source organism: Boletellus pseudochrysenteroides (assembly GCA_038090975.1). Taxonomy (NCBI): domain Eukaryota; kingdom Fungi; phylum Basidiomycota; class Agaricomycetes; order Boletales; family Boletaceae; genus Boletellus; species Boletellus pseudochrysenteroides. The sequence continues at coordinate 9,520 of JBBPNQ010000213.1, forward strand.
TTCTTCTTCAGAATAGGGAAGAGGAAGGTTAAGGTCAGAACTCCCTTCTTTGGAGTGGCGAGAGAATGTTTCAGGAGGGGATCCTTCCCTGGATTGGCCTTGTTGAGAATATAGATATCTAATCTATATTAGCCCCTATCAGATCAGATATTTCTTGGTATTATTTTATCCTATCTGATCCAGACCTTTAGTCTAGACTTTGGCTGACACTATTCATGTTAGTAGTGTTCTAGACTTATAATGTCATACTGACATCATGATTGCACCATCATGACATCATAGCACACAATACCTAGAGTTCTATATGCTATTGGATAAATATTTGGAACTCTTACTTAATCTTCTAGATTGTTTCTATCTATGATTACTTTTGTACATAGATACAAACAATAACTTTATGTATATAAGATGATCAGTTTAGTGATCATCTAATAAAATGAGTTATCTCTTTGTTCATTCTCCCTGAGTCTCTCAGAGATCCAACTACCTCTTGATCTAACCACTCTATTCATCAACCAGGTGAGTATTCCCACCTGAGGTTTATTCCTTTGTCCCTTCACATTCAGGTTATCTCCTGAAAGGTTATGAGCCCTGCATGACCAGTGGAGTTTGTCTTTTTAATTCACCAATGCCTCCCATGGTCTCATGCAATGAACACTGGTTCTATCCACTCATCCTCAATATGTTGCTGGTGATCATTCACATGTTCTCAGCAATAGAGGAAGGTGAGTTCATTGTCAGGACAAATGATACAGTCCAAATCAATTTTGGAAATGGCGGATTAATCTTCTGGCGAATGCCCGAGACTTTCTTCATTATTTTTACATTTCTTCTTAACAATGCAATGCACAATCTCATGTTGTCCTGCAATATTCACAGTATCGCAGAGAATGTAAGTAATCAATCCACTTGGCCATTTTCCAGACCTCCACCACTTAGTTCTCCTGCTCGTTCTGTCCGTCCTATCCCAATTTGTCCTCAGGCTCCTAGGCCTGCTCAACTGTCTAGCCAGACGAGACCCCAAAATCAGCCTCACTGATATTCTTATCACCACCCTTCTCCACCACAACCTCATCCTCAGACAATCCCATGTCCAATAGAAAACACCTTTCTGGTACCACCAGAGATACCATCTGAAATAGCTTGCCCCATTTGTGCAGGCACTATAGAAAGAGGGGAATGTCACCAGCATGGAGATAGGGCAGTACTCCACACCAATTCCATGAACCTTAGGGTTCATGAACATCCTTTTACTATTTTTAGTTGCTTACATACTTCTCACGGTTCAGACTCCAATTCTACCAGATCATACAGTCTTTCTCATTCTGTTTGGAGCTCTCTTCCCTCCACTCTTCATAACATATCTGGCCCTCTCCTTGTCGATACCATCCTAAACAATGTCCACTTCTTTGACCTCCCTGCTCTCCAATGTGAACCAAGCCCAACTTGGGTCCCTGCTTGTGGACTTGCTTCCTCCCTCTCCTCAGCCCTGCTATCTGTCAATTGACTATAGCACTCCAATTCTGGATCTGGCCAACATGGGTCCTCCTCAGATTCAGCCACCCTCGCCTCACTTCCAGGATGTGATTGAGTTTCAGGACCAGACACCTCCTCTGGAACCAATGAACTTTGACTACCCTCATGCTCCCTGCCACATAGTGGCACTGGCCCCTCTTCATGCTGTCCCTCTCACTGTTACGAATGCACTCTCTGAGCCCCTATTGTAACCTTCGCGGACATCTTATCTCAACATCTACCTTATCCGTTGGACTTAAACATTTTCTTCGACGACTATCACGTGACTGGTCACGTGACCCGGTCTAGGCCTATGATGTCATTATGACATCACGCCTCATTCTTTTAATCTCCGTTCCTTCTCTTCCATTACGCATAGCCACGGATAGCCTCATTAATCTCCGCTATAAGTCTAGAACGTTCTAGCCTATACGCACACGGACCATGTAGTCAATATGTACAAACAGTGTATTAGTATAAATACTTGAATCCCATCGCCCCAAGAACTCTAGTCAAGTTCTTGTGGGAATTCCCCTTGATCCACTTGTCCCACTCTCCTACAAGTTTCGACTGTCGGTGGCCCTAGTCCAGTATTGGATTAAGCGGTCGCTTACAAATGGAGGATACACCAAGTACTAATATATACCAAATACTCTTATGATAATCAAAAGTGACAAAACTGTTCCAATATGGTTGTTGTCTTAAAATATCCATATCTCTGCTTCCTCTAGATCAAATCACATGATCCAGGCACTGATGGGTAGCCCAGAGTGTGTACCATCGTTTGTCACACCAACACTAAGCGCAATTCCCACGGGTGATTGCAGTGCACTCTACATACTGCATCAGAGTTAAACACTGGAACAGTTTTGAGAGTCACTGTAGATCATAACATTACCCCTTTAGTAAGCATCAAGTCCATGATGAAGATTACTAGAAAGAATGTGTCCTGCCATTGGAAGATCTGGTGAGGTTAGCCCAGGTGGTCTCATTGTACTTACTGGTGTAGTCAATGCAAGATGGGGAGCATGAGTAGGTGTTATGATGGTACAAGGCATTGTGGGAGACATTGCAACAAGGAGGAGGGACTGGGAGTGGGTTGTGATTTCCAGATGAGCAGGAGGAACAGGATGAGGTAGCAGGGGAGATGGCAGCAGAGGGAGTGGGGGTGGGACAGTGGCTCAATGGGCATCTGGCACAAAGGTGACCTGGTCCCCATTTAAGACAGATGGGGCATTGGAAGAAGGGGCAATTAGCTTTCCTGTGGCCAAGTTGGTGGCAGTTGAAGCAGGTCTGATTGTATCATGGATGAGATGGGAGAAGAGACTCTTTGTGATTGCCACCAGTCCACCGGAAGTCTATGCATTCAGTAAAGGCCAGTTTATTAGGAGTGAGTGAGGTAGAGGAAGCAGAGGGGGTAGTAGGTAGGGCTGGGGTAGGGTTGGACTGGGCTGTAGCAAGCTCTTATAAGTAGTGGTCTAGGTCAGCTAGGAATTCTTCCATGCCAAGTTGATGGAATACTTGAGTAAGGGCTTCCAGTGCCTTAGCTCTGGTGGCAAGGATGTGGTCACAAAGGCAACAAGGAGAGGTGGTCAAATTGACAGCAGAGCAAAGGTGAAGGATCTGCTGATAAGCATGATACAAGGCATAGAGAGGAGAGCTCATGCCCAGATGAGTGCTGATGGAGATGATGAGATGGGAGTCAGCAAGGCAAGTGGAGAGGGTTCAAATGTAGGGCTCATCAGGGAAATTGTCATGAAGATGATGGGCAAGGTGGAATGTTGACTGATATGATGGGGAGAGGAGAAGAGGAGGAAATTACAGTATGAAGTGAGGGGCCTAAAGAAGAATTTGGAATGAGGAGTCCAGGAATTTTGGTAGCCTTCCATCTGGGGGACATGGTTGGTTATTTGTGTAGTGGTCAGGGTTTGGGCAAAGTGGTGGGGTGAAGGAGTGAAGGTTCTTATATTTAGACAGGATGGTCCATGCATTTTTGAAGTCCATTTCAGAAAGCCAAGAATCTTCTTTGGCAGAGAATCTCTTCCACTGCATGAGGTATCTGTGATTGGCTGGGGTTCCCTAGTGCCTGATGATTCTCTCAATCTTGAATTCCTCTTCCCCTTTAATGAGGTCAAGTGGTGGGGCCAGAAAGTTGGGACTATGGGTTTTGTTCTCATGGTAAGGGAAAAGAAGGAAGGCATGGAAGACTGGATGGATCTTCCAGGTCTTTGGGAGGCAGAGTTTGTATATTAGAGGAGATAGAATGTGGGTGATGGAGAAGTGTCCTTCTTGCTTAGATGTGAATTTTGGGTTTGAGATGATGCATTTGAGGTTTCTGGCCTCCAGCCAGACTTTGTCTCCTCTAGAGAAAGGGGTGAATTTGCCATGGAAGCAGGATTTCATGACTTGGCAGGCAAGTTTGTGAGAGGCAAGGGCTTCATCTTGGGCCAAAATTTAGAGGGGAGTTCACTGAAGAGAGCACAGAGGGCATTGAGGACTAGGGGATCTGAGGAGAGTTGGTAGGGTGAATCTTTCCTGAGGCAAGGTTTATGTCAAGGAAGGCTTTGGTTGCCTTTCATTCATCAGTGAAGAGGGGGTATAACTTTCCAACTTTTGGAGTGAAGGAGTCATCAAGGTTTATCTCATGGTCATAGGGTCAGGAGGGGGGAACATGGTCAGTGGCCTCTTTAGAGAAGACTGGGGTAAGGTTGGCATATTCTGGAGGGAGGATTGGTCTGGGTTTAGCCTTTTGGTGGCCATGGGTAGTTCAGTTACTATGGTCAGCTTGGCCACAGTCAGAGAACCTTTTGGAATGAAACAATATCCTCCATGGACAATGTGGTGGATGATATAGTTTTTTCAGGCCTGTTTCTAGTACCCAAACTTGGTTTCTTTCTTCAAGTAGTTGTAGAGTTGTCCATCATAGACAGAGCCCACATGGATATGCTTGGGTAGATGACAGGGTTGGGTAGTGGCCAGTTTTCCATGGCTAGAGTGATGGAGAAAATCAGAAGTATGGAAAAGATAGAGCTCCTGGGTCTGATTGCAGGAGATATCAATGGAGAGGGTGTGATCCCCCCAATTTACGGTGGGGTTGGCCTGTTTGAGCCAAGGAAGGCTGAGGGTGACATTCTTGGTTCTGCAGTGCATGACATGGAAGAAGGCTTACTGGTGGATCCCTCCTACTTGGATGTAGAGGGTAGTGGTGAAATGGATTTTTCCATTTCAGTTTGGGGTCTTGTCAGCATGGGTGGGGTGGCAAGGCAGGTGTGGGGGAGTTGGTGTTTCTGACAAAGCTCCAGTCTATGTAGGAAATCTAGACTCTAGAGTTGACAAAGGCATTGGTTGCAATGGCTGGAAGATTGTGTGAGGTGACTACTAGTGAGAGGGGAATGTGGATTGATTTCTTTGAAAGGGAGGCTAGCAGTACATCTGCAACAGTAAATGAAGAAGGTGCTTGTATTGCTTAAGCCCTCCTCTTCAAAAATCCTTGTCAGGTAGGGAGAAAGTCACCTTTCTGACCCTCTTTTCTTTATTGTCTCTATTGTCATCATCATCCTCAATTTCTTCCAAGTGGAGAATGTCTTCATCTACCTTCCTCACCTCTTTCTCCTTGGTCTTCTTCAGCTGGGGGGTATAGGGGAAGATGGGGCAAGCAGTGGCTCCATGGCCAGGTTTCCTACAGCAGAAGCAGAGGTTTTTGGTGATGCAGCATTTCTGTTCCTCTAGGGTTAATTTCAGGATGCAAACAGTGTCCACATCCATGGAACCAGGGTCCCTGGTTGGTTGGGCAGTAGAGTTACTGAAGGATCAATAAGGGGTGGAAAATTTAGTTTAACAGGCAATGTCATTGGCTTTCTCCTATCAGGTCATGAAATGGATTGGCTTGTTATACCAGTTGTTGATAGTGGTGGGCATGGTGTCCATCCCCATAATGCAGTGCATGAGGCAGGTGGGGACCCTAGTAGAAAAGTATCCAATAAGAATGTTCTCATTGGTGATTTCAGAGGTTTGTACCCAGTTACAGAAGTCAGAGATGTATTGGTTGACTTTGGAGATGGTGGTCCTCCTTTTGTCAGAATCTCAGAGGCAATGGGTGGATAGCCAGCTGATGGCCAGAGTCTTGGTGTCATGATGTTTGAATGACTTCCTGAACTTGGTGATGAAGTTTTGGAAGGTCCCAAAGTTGGGTGGTAAGGTGAAAGTGCAGTTTGTTGGAAGATCACTGCCCAGGTGAGGGCTAGTCCCTTGGTCATATAGAAAAGGGCAAAGGCAACTTTCTTGGTGTTGATGTTGTAGAAGTTGTCATTAACTGAGAGATAGAACCTGACTGAATTGAGCCAGGGGGCAGCCTTGGTGTAGTTGTCATTAAAGACATTGGGTGCTCCAATGCAAAGTTTGATGGGTTTAGTGGAGGGCATGGTAACCATTGGAGTTGGGGTAGGAGGGGGTTGGATGAGGGGGCAAAGGCTGAAGGGAGGAGGTGGATGGAAGATTGGAGTGGGAAAGGGAGGAGCCTGAGGTTAAGGGAGGGCAAGAGTAGCAGAGAAGTCATGGGCGAGGACAAGGGTGAATTCTTCTTTCTCAGGATAGGGAGGTGAAAGATCAGGGTCTATGCTTCCTTCCTCAGAGTGGTGGGAAGGTGGTTCAGAGGGAGATTCTTCTCATGGTTGGCCTTATGGGATTCCTCAAAGGGACAAAGGTGGGAATGACTTGGGTGGAATGGTGAAGGACCTGCAACAATGGCAGTCCTAGAAGATTGGAACCTAGTTCTTTTGTAACGTCTGGACCTGGTGGGGATAGATGTAGACTTGAACTATCTTAGCTAGGTTGGAGATTACTACACTGAGTTACCCTGGCCAAGGGTACAAGGATAGATTTGCCCAAGGTAGATATCCTTTGTTGAGAATGTAGATATCACATCTACATTAGCCCCTATTGGATCAGATATTTATTGGTATAATTTTTATCTTATCCAATCCAGATTTTTAGTCTAGACTTTGGCTGACATTATTCATGTTAGTAATGTTCTAGATTTATGATGTCACAGCATACCATACCTAGAGTTCTATCTGCCATTGGCTGTTTACTTAGAACTCTTATCTAATCTTCTAGAATATTTCTATCTATGGTTACTTTTGTATATAGATATAAACATTGTCTTTACATATATAAGATGATCAGTTTAGTGATCATCTAATTCAATGAGTTATCTCTTGATTTGTTTCACCCGAGCTCTCCTCAGAGATCTTATATTCTTCACTTGATCTTACCACTTTTTTCATCAACCAGGTAAGCATTCCCACCTGAGCTTCATTCTGTTGTCCCTTCACATTCAGGTCATCTTCTGAAATCCTTGTGGTGACAAAGAAAGGAAATGGTTACCTAGACTTAAAGGGACAAAGGCAAGAGATAATTCAAGTAATATTCAAGTATAACTAGGTTAGAGTATACCATTGTGCTATGAGAGTATTTATACCTAAGGAGAAGAATGTCTTGGAAGGCAAAGGAACATTCTTGAGTAAGCAAGAATGTTCTATGGAATGTCAAGGGAGAAAGAAGAAGCATAATGGGTGTGGTGGCATTGGATAGAAGGATAAGCATGGTTACAAGGCAAGTGAAACATTATGGAATGTTGTGGAAAGATGGAGAGTAATTGTAAGAAAAGAAAGGATGAGTCCTTGTAAGTGACCGCTAATCCTATACAGGACCAGGGCCACCAACAGAAGGACTTGTGAGGAAAATGGGACAAGGACTAGGGAAATTCCCACAAGAACTTGACTAGAGTTCTTGGGGCAATGGGATTCAGGGTTATATACTAATACAATGTTTGTACATATTGACTACTTGATCCATGCACATATGGGCTAGAATGTTCTAGACTATAGCGGAGATTAATGGGGCTGTGCATGGCTATGTGTAATGGAAGAGAAGTAAATGGAGATTAAAGGAGTGAGGCATGATGTCATGATGACATCATGGGCCTAGACCAGATCACATGACCAGTCATGTGATTAGTCATTGAGAAAATGTTCTAAGTCCAAAAGATAAGATAGATGTGAAGATAAGATGTCCACAAAGGTTACAATAGGGGTTCTTAGGAGTGCATTCGTAACACCACCCCCCATCTAAGACTCGACTTCCAGGCAAGAGAAGACATCACGTTCTGCGGGCATTGGTTTGTAGTGGTTAAATAAGGAAAAGAAGGCTTCGGTAGTCATTTGTAGACACCGAGGGGCAGAGGGGTGAGAGGCATAAAAGTCTGTTATTGCCTCTTTGGTGTGAGATAAATTAGACTCTGGTTCCCACGTTCAGTCGGAGTCATCGTACCCCTTCCAGTGCACCAGAAACTCCACCTTATTACGTTTAAGGTGTGAGTCTACTAAATAGTCTACTTCAAACTCCGTATTACCTTCATCCGTGATAATGAGTGGCCCAGGGGCGACCAGGGGTTGTCCTGGCAGTGTCTCCCAATAGGGTTTGATGCATGATATATTAATTATGGGATGAATCTTCATAGAAGACAGCAACCAGAGTTTAACTGCATTGCTCCCGATTAGGTCCGTGATGACATAGGGGCCCAGCCACCTTTCCGTAAGCTTCCTCCCAATAGGGTTTGATGCGTGATATATTAATTATGGGATGAATCTTCATAGAAGACAGCAACCAGAGTTTAACTGCGTTGCTCCCGATTAGGTCTGTGATGACATAGGGGCCCAGCCACCTTTCTGTAAGCTTCTTAGAAGTGCAGGGGAGCCTTAAATTAGATGTGGAGAGCCAGACCTGCTGGCTGACAGAGAAGTTATGGGGTGCCGATTGTCGCTTATCGGCTTGGAGTTTCATGGCATCCTGTGCTTTTTTCATGGATGTTTTGGCCTGGTCAAAGGCTGTGGAGAAGTCAGATGCAAAAGCATTGGCAACTGGCACTTTTCCTTTTGTGGGTTCAATGCCCATTTGGGGTGTGTATGAATGGGTCAATGAGAATGGTGTTTTATTGGTAGACCCCGCTACCTGGTTGTTGATGGCAAATTGGGCCAGGGCAAGCCACTGTGGCCAATCCTTCTGTCATTCTGCGCAGAAAAGGCGGAGATAAGTTGAGATCTCCTGATTCATACACTCTGTTTGCCTGTCTGTTTGAGGGTGATAGGCGGTTGATAATTTGAGGTCTATTTTAAGGAGCCCTGCAAGTTCTTTCATGACTTCAGCAGCAAACTGCAGGCCATGATCTGACACAATTGATTTGGAAAGCCTGTGGTGCTTTCAGATGTGATCTCTGTACAGTTGGGCCATTCCCAAGGCCGTCACGTTTTTAGTAGTGGGAATAATTTTGACTGATTTGGAGAATTGATCTACCACCACGAGTATCAAATCTTTTCCATCAGCAGTGGGAAAATCCATGATGAAGTCTGCAGAGATATCTTCCCAGGGACCCTGAGGTATGGGAAGGGGCTGAAGTAAGCCTGGGGGTGCCTTATTCAAGGGTTTCATTCTGGCACATCAGTCACACTGTGCCGTATACTCCTCAATTTGTTTGGTCATTCCTGGCCATGTGTAGTATCATCGTATGTGTTCCAGGGTTTTTTCATTTCTGGCATAACCTATTACCAGGGAGTCATGGTACTGGGTGATGATATCCTGACGTAAGGTGCCAACATCAGGGACCACAATTTTGTCTTCCTTCCGCTCTAAGCCGTATGCATTGAGCATTGTCCTGTGGGAGGATTTTTCCCTTTGGGCTTCTTTCACATGCTTTAGGATTTGCTCCTCGCCTCCCTGGACTCACGTGACATTAGCCCCTTGGATCCTTTCAGCTGGAAGGATCTGAATCTGCACGTTGTCTTGCTCAATGCTGATAGCATGATCTTCTTGACAGGAGAGCACGTCTGCCTTTCCCATGGAGGTACTGGGCTTCTTTACCAACAGATAGTCGAACTGGGACAAGTATTGGGCCCACCGGGCCTGTCTCCGATTCAGGTCCTGTTTGACCATGAAATATTGTAAATTCGCATGGTCCATCCAAATTTCGAATTGGAACTTAGCCCCTTCGAGATAATGGCGCCACTGCTTGAGAGCAAGGATGATTGCCAACATTTCCTTATCTGCGATTGGGTAGTTCTGTTGTTCTGGTGTCATGGCATGGGATGAGAAGGCTACCGGGTGCCACTTCCCATCCTTCTCTATTGATAAGATGCCACCTGTGGCAAAGTCTAAGGCATCCGTTTCTACCCGAAACTTTTGGTCATTGTCCAGGTACACTAGTACCAGAGCCATGGTGAACCTTTGCTTTAGGTGCTTGAAGGCAGTGTTTTCTTTATTGGACCACACCCATGGTTGGTCCTTCTTAGTTAGGTTGTTCAAAGGGCGGCTAACTTTGGAGAAATCTTGTATAAATCTCCAGTAAAAGTTAGTGAGACCAAGGAAACTTTGTATGCCTTTGACATTATGTGGCATGGGCCACTCAAGGACTGCTTTAACTTTGTCTTTCTCCATTTTGATTCCTTCCCGGGAAACAATCATTCCTAGAAACTCTACTTCTTTAGCGAAGAAGGAGCATTTTTCTGGTTTGGTGAAGAGATCGTTTTCTTGGAGCCTTCACAGCACTTCTCTTACTACCTCCATGTGTTCCTCCTTCGTTCCGCTTGTGAAGATCATTATGTCATCTATGTATATGACAACACAGGCATCCATATCAGCGTAGATCTTGTTCATCATTGTTTGGAATGTGGCAGGCAAGTTGCACTGCCCGAAAAACATGACCATGGGTTCGAAGCTACTGTGGTGGCAGACAAAAGCTCCTTTCCATTCATCACCTTCTTTTACCCTTATGTTGTTGTATCCCCATCTAAGGTCAATCTTGGTGAACCATTTCGACCCTTTTACTTTGTCTACTAGCTGGGAGATCAGGGGCAAGGGGTAGTTATTCTTGACCATCTACTCATTGAGGTAACAGTAATCTTGGACCATTTGCTTCTTGCCATCCTTTTTGGGCATAAAAAAGACTGGCGATGTTTGGGGGGACTTGGAGGGGCGAATATATCCTTTTCACAGTTGCTCGTCCACAAACTCCGACACTTCCTTTTGTTCTTCCACAGAAAGTGGGAAGATCCTTCCTTTTTTGAGTACAAACCCTTCCTTGAGGTCGATAGCGTAGTCCCAGGGCTTCCTCAAAGTGAGGTGTTCTGAGACTTTCTTTGAAAAGACTTCTAAGAATTTGTGGTATTCCTTGGGGATTTGTTCTTCAAGAGGGAGGTCTGCTGTCAGTAGCTTCTTCTCTAATGCCTTTATCTTGGCATAGGCATATGGTGTGTTGTTTAACTCTTGTTCTTCAAGAGACCGTAAAAACATAGCTTTGTCAGACAGAAGGTAGCATGTCTTAGGGCATCGTGTCATTTTTACCATGCCCTTCGTCCAGTCTATTTTGGGATTGTGCTTTTGAAACCACATATGCCCTAGGATTAAGTCATTTCGTCCTAGGTTGGTGACTTTGGTGGTCACATGCTCCCAATGTCCCTGGTATTCAATTATTAATTCTGCCTTATGCATAATGGTTCCGGCAGAGTTTTGGGTGCTATCTACATTGTATACATGTAGTGGTCTCTCTATTTTTTCAATGGGCAGTTTCTTGGCCTTTACCCATGCTTCATGGACGAATACTCCATTTGCTCTGCTGTCTAGCAGGGCTTTGCAGGGTACTCATTTCTCCTTGTTAGTGGCAGGACATATGTTGATGTCTACCAAGACTTCATTTTTCAGATTAAAGCACCTTATGCAGATCTGTTCCGGGATTTGGGTAGCACCTTCTTTATTGGTTAAAACAGAATTAAGTCTGCATTCCCGTGCAGCGAGCCTTTCTAGGGACCCCATTTTGGTTGATGTAATAGGACTATCGCTAAATTGTTCTTCCTCAACCCTTGCACTGAAAGTGGCATAGCGGTTGTGGAAACTACCCATATCTACTCTTCTTTTTTCAGCAATCCCTGCGCTTACAGCAGCAGAAGACTTGCCAAGACTACTCTGTCCTACTCTGTCCTTGGTACTATGCTTGTCCTTTGGAACCTGATCACCCAGTGCGATCAGATTCTGAATTCTTTTCCCTGTTCTTTCATTTCATTTACCTGCATGTCGTAGAAGTATGCCTTCATCTCATCAAAGTTCATTCCTTGCACGAGTCGAGCAGGTCCTTGATTGCTTGGCGGGCTCAGGCTGCCCCTTGTAGGCAGAGGTTCTATTGCCTCCTCCATAGATCTTGCCTGAGTATACTTCAAGCACCTTTGAGTATGCCCTCCTCCAAGGAAGTGGCATTCTGTGCACTCTCGTTTTGGCGTGGGGCAGGACCATTGGCCGTCCCTTTTTGCCTGGTGACCCTCTTTTCCGTAGTTAAAACATTTTGGCTTACCATGGCCAACTGCACTGATGTCCATAGGCTTTCCCCTTCCTCCAAAGGTCCTTGTCCCAGATGGGGTTTCTCTAGAGGGGGGGGCGTATTGAGAACGAGAAAGCTTGAATGCTTCCATCGAGTTTCCGACAGCAGTGATTTCTTCTACATAATCGGCCACCAGGGCCTTCCTTTTCCCATTCATGTAGATTTGTTTCATGATCAGTTCAGTGGTGTTCCTTTCGAGGAGGTGGACCCCTTCTGAGTCTGAAACTCCTGCTTCTTGATAGCACGTGAGCCAGCGCGTGATGAAAGTCTGGACCTTTTCATTGCCTCTCATGAGGCAATGTTTGAGTCTTTGTTTGGCCAGATCGGCCTCATTTGCAGTCATAAACTGCTCCTTCAACATGCCTGCTACTTCTAATTCATTGGGCCACCCATGTAGGGACCCTCCAAGGTATTTCTTAATTTGAGCACAAGCCCATTGACCCACATGATTTTTGTTGGCCTCTCCTGACTTTGGGCCGATCCTTGTGAAGACCCCGATGGCCTTGTCCTTGTCTGTTTTAAACACCTTGGTGTTGGCATCTATGTATAACCTTAGATTTAGCCACCAAGATTTGAAATCCCGGTAGCTTCCATCAAACTTTCCAGGGTCTGTGACCCTTTTGACCCATTTGGAAATGGTGGTCATAACCATTCCTTGTTGCTGCTGTTGTTGCGTGGCCTGCAGTGAGGCCAGTTGTTGTTGTAAAGCATTAATTGTTGCAAGCAGCCTGGTGACGTCGAGACCGGGCACTGCTCCTTGCGGCGGCTGCATGGGTGGTGCGCTCATTCCTCTGAACCCAGTATGCATCAGGTCAGGGTCCATCCTTACGTCTGTGGAGGCGAAGCTTTCTTCACTGGTTTCCGAGGTGAAGCTCGGAGATTGACTGAAGTGAGACATTTCATACATGTGCTAAGCCTCTTGCCAGTGTGGGTGCCAGGGGAGGCGTGGGAGTTCTTGGTGGTTGTGGGAGGAGGTGTTGGTACCTCCATGGGTCTTGGTTGACATATTCCCGTCACCCTGCATAGAGTTCTTCTGGGCTTGGGGTATTGCCAATGTTTCGAAAGCCAGCTCTTAGAAAGTTGAAAAATTCGAGTGGGAAATCTTCTTGCTCAATTTTAATTGGTATAGCATCATTTGGATCAAATTTGGTGAGAGGGGGAGGAGGAGAGCTTTCTTGTTTAAAGAAGGGGATCATCTGTAGTATGGTACTTCGCAAGGATCGAAATCACTCCAGTGAAGATCCAATCGGGTCAATGACCTTCCTGACTTGGATATGTATGTATTGTTCATTAATTGGCAGGCACAGTACCGCTCTTGCACTGATTATGAAAGAAGACTATTGACTATGGGTAGGGAGAAAATGTGCCTCACATGGATGTGGAATGTGTTCTGGAAGAAGAAGAACTATAGTAGGAGGCAGGGATCAGCCACTTTAACACCTCTTGAGGTGACCTCTTGTGCTAAGCCTAAAGCTTCGCACCTTCATGGCTATAGGGCTGAGGTATATGTAAAAGGGGTGGTAAGGTAGTTCCTGTTAAGCCTCGGGTCCAGCTATAAGATTCCCCTTACCGCTGGGGGGTGCAGGCAAAGATGAAAAGAAGTAGAGTGGTGTTGGTGATGGTGGTGAAGAGAGTCAAGTTCTATGTAAGCGACCACTAATTCTATACAGGACCAGGACCACCAACAGAAGGACTTGTGAGGAAAATGGGACAAGGACTAGGGAAATTCCCACAAGAACTTGACTAGAGTTCTTGGGGCAATGTGTTACGAACGCACTCCTACGAGCCCCTATCGTAACCTTCGCAGACACCCTATCAAGCATCTATCTAATCTTTTGGACTTAAACACTTTTTTGACGACTATCACATGACTGATCACGTGACCCAGTCTAGGCCTATGATGACACTATGACATCACGCCTCATTCCTTTAATCTCTGTTCCTTCTCTTCCATTACGCATAGCCACGGACAGCCCCATTAATCCCCGCCATAGTCTAGAACGTTCTAGCCTATGCGCGCACGGACCATGTAGCCAATATGTACAAACAGTGTGTTAGTATATAAACCATGAATCCATCGCCCCAAGAACTCTAGTCAAGTTCTTGTGGGAATTCCCCTTGATCCACTTGCCCACCTTTCCTCCCAAGTTCGACTGTCGGTGGCCCTAGTCCAGTATTGGATTAAGCAGTCGCTTACATAGAACTTGACTCCTCATCACTACCGTCACCAACACCCACTCCTCCTTTTACTCATCTTTGCCCGCGCCCCCCAGCGGTAAGGGGAAACATATAGCCGGACCCGAGGCTTAACGGGAATTTTACCTTTACATACCTCCCCCCCCACTTTTACGTATACCTCGGCCCTACAGCCGTGCAGGGGCAACGCCTTAGGCTTAGCTCAAAGGGTGGTCTCGAGAGACCTTAAAGCGGCTGACCCCCGCCCTCTACGATAATTCTTTTTCCTTTGGGATACGTTCCCACGTCCACGTGAGGCGCCTTATCTCTTTACCCGTATTCAGTAGTCTTCCTTCATAATCGGCGCAAGAGCGGTACTGTGCCCGCCGATTACGAACGATACATATATATCCAAGTCGGGAAGGTCATTGACCCGATTGGATCTCAGCTGGAGTGATCTAGATCCTCGCTGAGTACATAATACGGATGATCCCCAAATACAAACAAGAATCCTCTCCTCCCCCGGCCCTCGAGTTTGATCTGAATGACGCTGTTCCGATTAAAATCGAACAAGAGGACTTTCCCTTACAATTTTTCGACTTCTTACGTGCCGGATTCCGAAATATCGGCAATACCCCTGACCCTGACGACCTCTACGCAGAACGCCACGAATACGTAAACCAAGACCCTCGCCGATACCGGCATCTCATCCCACCTACGCTAAGAACCCCCACGCCTCCACCGGCACTAACACCGGTCCGGGGCCTAGCAAGGGTATGAAACGTCTCGATTCAATCGATCTCCAAGCTACACCTCAGAAACCAGCGAAGGAAGCTTCGCAGCAGAAAACCCAAGGATGGACCCCGACCCGACATTTACTGGGTATGGAGGAACGAGCGCGCAGCCCGCGCAGCAAGGAACAGGAGCTCTGCCCGCTCTAGATGTCAGCGCGTTGCTCACAACGATTAACGCCCTTCAAGGGCAACTGGCCCAGCTGCAGGCCGCTCAGCAACAGCAGCAACAAGGAACGGTGACCACCACCGTCTCGAAAGGGGTGGAACGGGTCCCTGACCCAGGAAAATTCGACGGAAGCTACCGGGACTTCGAATCCTGGTGGCTAAATCTAAGACTCTACATCGATGCGAACGCCGAAGCGTTCAAAACGGATAAGGATAAGGCCATCACGGTCTTTACAAGGATCGGACCAAAATCGGGAGAAGCCGACAAGAACCACGCAGGTCAATGGGCCCGTGTACAAATAAAGAAATACCTTAATGGGTCCCAATTTGGCTGGCCTGACGAAGAAGAAGTAGCAATGCTTCTGAAAGAAAGATTCATGACGGCAAACAAAGCCGACCTCGCAAAGCAACGCCTGGAGCGTTGTGTTATGAAAACGGACGAAAGAATCCAAACCTTTATCACGCGCTGGCTCGCGTGCTTCCAGGAAGCTGGGGTCACGGACTCGGAAGGGGTCCGACTCCTTGAGCGCAATACGGCCGAGCCAATAATGAGGCAGATCTACCTCAACGGCCAAAGGAGGACGTCGGTCCTAGCTTACATTGAGTAAATAACCAAGGTCGGCAACTCGATGGAAGCCTTCCGACTGGCCAGAACAAGGAACACTCCCCCGGCCCGAGATTCCCCTTCAGGGTCGAGGACGTTCGGAGGTCGGGGAGAGCCGATGGATATCAGCGCGGTGGG